>OZ023270.1:57711287-57811287 GCA_964006375.1 Tillus elongatus
TTACGATCGTTTCGTTGACAATGTCAACATCTTCAGAGGAAGAAAATTCTAACATAAAAAACTAGATCCCGTGTATTTATATCGCGTCAAGGTAAACGAACTAGTCCGAAGTAAAGTTGTCGTCCAAAGAACGATTGTTTCTTTATTGCGCAGTGAAACTACGGGGTCGGAGACCTGCTTTAATCTTCTGGTCGACAAATTTATGACCCTTATCTAATATAGGTTTAAAAGGAACCGATTTATTTAAAGAATCAGCACGTTTTCTTTCGATCTAGAAATTTATTATGTGGATATTGGATCATGCTGCTAAAGACATCTGGTGAGATAAACAACATCAACTTAACACATCTTTTTTAAATAGAAAACTAAAAACCCAGGTGTCTGTCTCACCATGTTAACTCCAACAAAGGATAAATAATTCAACTAAAATACTACAAAAAAACTATTCTTGTATTGTTTTTAATTCTACGTGAAAGTATTTATATTGACTACATAGATACAACAAACCGAACAGGTCTTTAAGTCGAGACAAACATAGAGAATAGTATAAGTATAAACCGGCCGAGTTATTGGCAATAATTTTTATTCTACCAGACAAATTAGCAGTGTTTAAGCGGTCAAATGCAAAGAGAAAATAAAGGGCTTGGTATTACAGGTGCCGCACGATATAATGAAGTTTTGTTCTTAATAGACCTTAATATGAAAATACTTTCTAATGAATCAAGCATAGTTTGATGTCTAACATTTTTGACAAGTTTCAAAATAGATTTAATACAGAATTAAAATACATAAAAAATGTGGCGAGATATAACGGTTACTCGGATGGTTAAATAGACAAATTAGTTAACAAACACAGAACAATGAAGGTGATATCTGAATGTACGACATTTAAGAATGATAAAATAGAGAAGAAATGTGTGTGTTTACCTTATGAATCACGAATCACAAAGGGTTTGGAAAGTATTTTTAATAAAGCCGATTTATATTTGACGTTTTTGACGAAAAGTAATTTAAAAAATTTGTTGGGTAATACGAAAGAGAAAGACAAAGTCACTGAAATGTCGGGCATTTATGAGATTAGTTGCAAAGATTGTGATCTTAAATACGTGGGCCAAACTAGGAGAAACATAGCCACCAGATTTCGTGAACATCTCGCACAGTTACGATATGGTAACTTACCTATAAGGATGTAAACCTGCGTCCCAAATTTGGTTGCCCTTACTTTGTTAATTCCGGAGAAATAAATTTTTTTCGAAAGAAAACACAAAATTTTCCGGGAAAACCTGGGCAGATTTTCCTGACTAACGAACTTATCCAAGCCATTTGCAAAAGGAATTTGTTCACTAAATTTGATCAAAATCGGCCCATTATTTTTTGAGTTATCGGTGTGATACATACATATATATATATATATATATATATATATATATATATATATATATATATATATATATATATATATATAAATATAAATATATATATATATATATATATATATATATATATATATATATATATATATATATATATATATAAACATATAAAAATTGAAATTAATTAGCGCTCATTTGAAGAAATTTTTTTTAAGAAAATTCACTAAAACCTATTCAGACAAATTTTTAAACGACAATTCTGCTTCTCATTTTAAATCATTTTTACGGAAGTGTATTTTGGTCATTGGGAAAGTACAGCTTGTGGGGCTACTTCAGGATGATTTTGAGTAAAATGTACATAGCGTAGCCACATGTGCAGTATACAGTGTGATGATAAATGTTGGAACATAATTCGTAAATGCGTTATTTTACTTTTTCAAGAAAAATGTTAGGACAGGTCAATTTTATCTTTTCAATTGGCAACTTATAACGTAAAAGTTACATTTATGACCTTACCTATTTCTGAATGATGATGCCATCATCAGTTTTTTTTTAAAGGCCACCATATTTTATGCTGTTTTTCCATAGACCCGCTTACTAAAATGACGCCTAACATAACAAATTTTGTGGAGAAATTGCATTGGTCTCTTTAGAAATGGAAACGCTAATTTAATTAAAAATAAGAAATATGTCTCACCGTTTTTATTTTGGACCAGTTTTCTTTAGAATAATGAGGATTTCATTCACTTTCCTAAAGTAATGAACGCTTGATTTTATGATTTTCGATACCTTGTCGTGTAACTATTTGACAGGTGAAACAAAAAGTAAACTCAAAATCAATTTAAAAACACTCGTGATCATTTATTGATTACTTGTTATCAGTATTTAGTTATGCGTTTTTTATCGCAGTATGCATATGAAATTCAGTGAGAAAAGACAATAAAGTTATATCGTGAATTAAATTCAATTATTACTTGCCTGTTAAATTAATTAAGACTCTCAGTGGTGCAAGTATAAAAGCGCTAAATGTAATCAGTTCTAATTCGAATTTAACAAAAATGGAACGTTTAACCTAAAGGGAAAGAATAGAGATATTAATGATGATTGGATATGGCGACAAGCTTAAAAGTCATCAGGAAGCATCCGAGTTATTTAACCAACAACATCATGATAGACCGCCAATTGCATGATCTACAGTAAACAAATTGATTGCCAAATTTACAGAAACGGGATCCGTAAAAGATTTTCCTCGGCAAGCTCGACCTCGAGTAAGTGAAGATGTCAGATTGGATATATTGTTTGAATATGAAGAACATCCTCACCATCTTGCGAGGGAAGAAGTCCTAAATCACAACGTGGGCTCACCTCTAGTAATAAAATTATTCAAAGATGAGAAGTATCGTCCTTACAAAGTGCAATTGATACACAAATTAAACGATGATGATTCAGACCACCATTCACCATATATATATATATATATATATATATATATATATATATATATATATATATATATATATATATATATATATGTATATATATATATATATATAGATATATATATATATATATATATATATATATATATACATATATATATATATATATATATATATATATATATATATATATATATATATATGTATATATATATATATATATATATATATATATATATATATATATATATATATATATATATATATTCTCGGGTTGAACCCCGTCCAGAATGTATTAAAACTCGACGTTTCGGCTCCTGTTTTGAAGCCATTTTGAAGAGGTAAAGGAAATATGTAAGGGCAAAAATTATCTCGCATCCCTAGAAAATACGGTCTCCCGAAAATCCATAAGCCTGATATTCCCCTTCGCCCTACCGTAAGTGCCCACCGTTTACCTAGACAAGAACTTGCAAAACATTTAGCCAAAACTCTCCAACCATTAGTAGAAAACGCTACATTTTATGTCAAAAACTCCACCGATTTCATTGACATTCTTCAAGACAACACCATTTGTCAAAACGACATCCTAGGTAGCTTTGATATAGTTTCCTTATTCACTAATATACCTCTATCTGTGACCCTTGAAATTCTCAAAAATAAACACAATATTTCACACGATACCTTAGCTCTTCTAGGACACTGCACATCTAACACTTATTTCCTTTTTCAAACAAATTTTACAAACAAGTTCGAGGTGCTCCAATGGGTACATCACTCTCTCCTGCATTGGCTAACATTTTCATGGAAAACTTCGAAACACAAGCTCTCAATTCATCCCAACTTAAACCAACCTGTTGGTTAAAATATGTTGATGACATGTTCGCTGTCTGGCCACACAGTAAAGAATCTCTAGACGAACTCCTGTCTTACCTAAATAAAATCAACCCCCAATTCCAGTTTACCGTGGAAATAGAAAAAAATAATTCTTTTCCTTTCTTAGATGTACGCATCACTAAAAACTCAGTCAGAGGATTTTCTTATACTGTCTACCAAACACCAACCCACTCTAATCGTTATCTTAACGCCCAATCTCACCATCACCCATCGCAACTAAATTCCGTGGTTCAAACACTAGTAACACGATCCCTCAGACTAACGGACAACAACAATAAACAGACAGAATTAAACTTTTTAAGATAGACATTGCTAGAAAACGGATACGACAACAATCACATACTACGAAACATTAAAAACGCACAACAACAAACCACCACACCACAACAATAAAAAAAGTCCACACAACAATACACAGCGTTTTTACCATACATTAAAGGTGTCACCGACAAAACCAGCCGAATTTTTAGAGCAAAAACTGTCAAATCTGATAAAAACTCACAAGGATACGATTCCAAACGAATCCCACGGAGTTTACAGAATTCCTTGTTCCGACTGTTCCCGAACTTATGTAGGACCAAACAAATATACGCATCCATAATAGAATATACGAACCCACCCCCCTCGCAGTTAGAAAATCCGACCCCACATCGGCGATAGCCATGCATCATATTGATAAGGCACACAAAACAGACTTCGATAATGCCAAAAAAATAGCCGCGGTTTACAACTTCAAAACGAGAATTATCCGCGAAGCAATCGAGATTGAAAAACGTCCCGAATGTTTAATAGTCACCTTCCGATTACTAGTAAACCTATTATATCGTTATTACAAACACACAAAAAGAAAATAAATTCCACAGACAATTTTATTTCCCCATTATCTGTCTCAGCAAATGCCAGAAATCCTCTCAATCCTCCTAATCCTTTAAATATCGTGACCAAAGCCCGCGATTTAATTGACCGTGACCCGACTACTTTCATTAGTAACGAAGCAGGTAGACTGACGATACATACAATACAAGACTTGCAACGAACTGCCGGCCTCTGAGGCCGAGGGTTGAACACACTGAGACCTCACAGACGATCTCCGGCCAGATTTGGGGAGTAGGCAGATTGAGGCCCCGTAATCGAGCTACAACAACCCAACCCACCTTTGTCCACCGCTCTAAGGAGTAGGAAGATTGGGGCCTTAGAGTGTCCTTACATATTTCCTCTACCTCTTAAAAATGGCTCCAAAGCAGCAGCCGAAACGTCGTGTTTTAATAAATTCTGGACGCATTTCAACCCAAGAACAAAGTGTCTCTCATATTAACGACCGCGGAAATCTTTCCGAATATATATATATATATATATATATATATATATATATATATATATATATATTATATATATATATATATATATAGATATATATATATATATATATATATATATATATATATATATATAGATATATATATATATATATATATATATATATATATATATATATATATATATATATATATATATATATATATATCGTGGATGAGGGCATGTATTAGCATATTTATAAATGTGGAAGAAGCGAAAGTAGTAAGTCAACTTAACAATCTACGAAGAAATATATTTAGGATATAACTCTGTGGTTCGCCAACGTCGTTACGGAAAGGCGTATCAGGTAGTTTTAAGCCAGTCTAGAAGCGGCAGCGGCACCCCAGATGTGGGAGCAGTTTTCGAGATTTCGCCTTATTGGTGAAGTATATAAGGTATAGAGATTAACTGGTGAAAAGTATTTGCGAGCCCGAAAGAGGAAACCTAATTTCTTAGCAGCCGCTTCTGCAATTGATGTGACATGTTGGTGCCAATTGTGATTTCGATCCACAGAAATGCCAAAAAGTGAAAAGGACTCATTACTTTGAATAAGTTGGTTGTTCATTGTGATGGGTCTAGGGCTGGTGTATATCTTATGAGATGGAAAGCAAGACTGAGGTTTGGTGGAGTTGAATTGTACAAGATTTCTACTTCCCCAGTCTATTATTTTTTGGAGATCCACAGAGACAGAACCCTCCATGAGTCTGCAATCCTCATCCAGTTGGGCTAAAGAGACAGGCTTAGAATATTGTATATTTGAGTGGAGGGTGCCGTCGTCTGCGTAACTGTGAACTGGGTTGGATGTGCTAGAGAGGAGGTCATTGATGTGGAGAAGAAACAAAGTAGGGGCTAAAGCTAAACCTGGAGGGATTCCCTGGATTAATTGGATACAGTTTAGAGGAATGGCCATCCACGACAATAGTAATGCTCTGGTTGGAAAGGAAATTTGCTGTTCAGGTACAGAGTTTTGGTGGTAGGCCATAGGTCGGAAGTTTATTAAGTAGCGCTGCGTGCCAGACCTGGTCGAGTGCTTTGGATATGTCTAGAGAGACAATCTGGGATTCACCGTGTAGTTCCATAAACTTGTTCCAAGAATGGGTGACAAAGGAAAGGAGGTCGGCAGTTGATCTGCGCTGACGGAATTCATACTGCCTGTCGTGGATTAGACTGCGTTTTTCAAGAAATTTTAGTAATTCGGTGTTTATATACTTTTCCATCACTTTAAAGACGACTGAAAGGAGAGAAATAGGCCTGTAGTTGCTAGGAAGCGCTTTGGATCCTTTCTTGGGGACGGGTTGTAGTCGAGTAGTTTTCCATTTACTAGGGAATATACCTCTATTGTAAGATGTCTGAGACAGACGAGTCAGGACAGGAGCAAGTTCTGGTGCGCATTTTTTTTAAACAATTGCTGGGATCTCGTCAAGGCCAGAGGCTTTCCTGGTATAAAGAGAAGAGTGTTGAAGTAGTATTTGTAGTGACCGTAGTAATATTTGATCGAAGTACTTATAAGAAAACCTGTTTCGGCCAAAAGGCGAGCATACTTTGTTGATTAAACGAAGTTATATTTAAGCCTTCTTTTAATGGTAAACAACACAACAAGCCTTTTGTTAAAATGTGCAGACATATATAAATTAATCACTGAATAATAACAATTGGGATTTCTTACTCTAGCCTGTGCAATAGAGATTACATCCTACGCGTATGGCATTCATTATTCAAGATGATTCATTAACGTCTGCCATCAAAGACGGCGTGATGACCAAAGTTCAGTTTCAATTTTCCTAACATGAATCGCAAAATTTTGGTATGCTTTATCTGTGGGTAAATAATGTATGCAAATATTTAATGAAAAATGCAATCCTCATCATTGTATCTGGTTAAAGTGATATTTGTTTTAAGAACAGCAGTTTTTGACTCTTTTTCTTTATTATAAATTAATAAATAAAAAGCCTGGACGCAGCAAGTGCGTTATGGTAGTGAATTTTCATAGAAATCATCTGGCACAAAATATTATATTAAAACATTTTTTTCTTGTAACATAGAAATCTAAATTTTGGTATATAGTTTACTTTTTGTATCTAAACCTACCTACCAAATTTGTATTTCTTATATTTTTTATTTTTTGGGATAAAAATTGTTTCGAATGAAAAATCAAAATTTTTCCGGAAAACTTCGTCCGATTTTCCTGACTAGTGAACTTATCCAAGCCATTTATAATGAAGGTACGTGCTAAATTTTATCAAAAGCGGCCTATTATTTTTTGAGTTATTGGTGTGATACCTATATATATATATATATATATATATATATATATATATATATATATATATATATATATATATATATATGTAATATGTATATATATATATATATATATATATATATATATATATATATATATATATATATATATATATATATATATATATATATGTATATATATATATATGTATATATATATATATATATATATATATATATATATATATATATATATATATATATATATATATGTATATATGATACCTATATATGTGTATAGAGACAACCGCATACACGTGTTTCAAGCTTATTAGCCATCATCAGTACGGTATAGCCAGGTGAAGATGCGAACACTCTGGATGAAGATGCAAAAATACATGGAGTCACAACAGCTAACCAGTGCACATTTGCAGAAACATTTGGAAGATCCTTAATCCGAGGGAAACAACAAAAAAAACTCGGGATGCAGCATGTGCGTTATGGTAGTGAATTTTCTTAAATATGTTTTTATTGCAAATATGTCTGTTTCCTTTTTATTTAAGAAAGCAGGCATCAATTTTGGTTACCAGTATAACCTATATAGTAAAAACAATGTGCCATGTTTCATAAAAATATCTTTATTGTGTGAAAATGTACAAAAATTTCCAAAAGTAAACTTAAAGTGTTCCCGCAAAAACTCGTTTCTTGGTCAACCTTATAGGTTAATAGCAAATTGGGGTATTCAAATATGAAGCATTTGATCAAAATTCGCTACCATAACGCACTTGCTACATCCAGAATTTTTCTTTTCTTACAAACATGCATTATATTTCGATGGAAAATGCAAAAATGCAATAACATAAGGCGTGTTTGATTAAAAAAGAAAGAAAATTTGAATCACCAACGACTTATAGGACAATTTGTAGAAATATTTTTTTAAGATGTAGCTCAAGACACCCTATAATTAATATATAAAAAAATTTCATATCTTGTATAATAACGGATATATTGAGCTTTATTGATTTTTTACGAAAATTTGACAAAAATGATATGCCATTAAACGATAAACTCTATAGCCAACACTACTGTCAAAGCATCAGAGAAAGGGTTTATTTTAAATGAATTTTCTGGAAATATTTTAGTAAAATCAAGGACAATGACGGTTGAAACTAAGACTTCGGGGTTTGTAAAACATTCTTCTTGATACATTTTCTCTCCATAGTCTGTACTAGATTCAAGTTCTTTGTCTAAATGTTGCCAATTTTTGACGTTTTAAATCGCAACTTTGACATTTTGAGGAAAATCCCAATAAATTTTTATTTAAATGCCTATAACTTTTTTGTCTTTTGATGCACAGAGCTAAATTTTCGTAGGTAGCTTACGTATAATCATATAAACCCGCGTACCAAATTTGGTTGCCTTTACTTTGTCAATTTTGGAGATATAAAATTTTTAGAATTTTTTTCGAAAGTAAACTCAAAATTTTCCGGGAAAACCTGGGCTGATTTTTCTGGCTAACGAACTTATTCAAGCCATATGTAAAAGGAAAGTACTCCACAAATTTAATCAAAATCGGCCCATAATTTTTTGAGTCATCGGTCTGATATATATATATATATATATATATATATATATATATATATATATATATATATATATATATATATATATATATATATATATATATATAATTGAAACTGAAGTCGGGATCTATTCATTAGTGAATTTTTTTTAAGAAAATTCACTAAAAGTCACGGACGCAAAGAATTCACCTGCGTGACTCCGTGTATTTTTGCATCTTCATCCAGAGTGTTCCCATCTTCACCTGGCTATACCGTACTGATGATGGCTAATAAGCTTGAAACACGTGTATGCGGTTGTCTCCTTGCGGCTTTGCCCTTAACCCTTCTCCTTGTATAGTACAGAAATGCCGTGTTATAAATCCTGTTATAGTTAATATAAGTTCCTGAGCTCCGGATGCTCACGCAGGTGATTTCTTTGCCTCCGTGGCTTTTTTGGTTGTTTCCCTCGGATTGAGGGTCTTCCAAATGTTGCTGCAAATGTGCACTGGTTGCCTGTTGTGACTCCGTGTATTTTTGCATCTTCATTCAGAGTGTTCCCATCTTTAGCTGGCTATAACGTACTTATGATGGCTAATAAGCTTGAAACACGTGTATGCGCTTGTCTCCTTGCGGCTTTGCCCTTAACCCTTCTCCTTGTATAGTACAGAAATGCCGTGTTATAATATAAACATATAAAAATTCAAAATGACCCCGCATATGGATTAAGGTGTCCTAGTTCGCGCTCATTTGCAAAAAAATTTTCATAATTCAATAGTCGGGATCTCCCCATTAGTGAATTTTTCTACGAATATTCACTAAAAAATACAGGTCTCACACTAGACTATTGAACCTTATTCGGTACATAACAATCCCTTACAGATGCGCTAATGCTGTTTCTACATTCCCTATTTGTATTTTAGGATTCCGAACGAAAATTTAAATAATAGTATCATCCCACACTATGCGTCACAGGTAAAGCCTAAATGAATATAATTAAGATATTTATTAGAGAAAAGACAAAAATATATATTTAGGAATTTAGAACTTCATCATACTTTACAATAAATACGGTTCTCCGATAGTACCTACCTAGCCTATAATATTTTTAATCTGATGTAGGTAACTAACAAAGGTGTAATACAATTTATAATCACGAATTACGCCTTACTGACCAATAAAAATATCCGAAATCACGTGGTTATCAAGTAAAGTCGACGTGTTCTCAAGATAAGTAAAATCGATCAGTAGCGTAGCAGGACCGCACTTTCAAAATACTTTAGGGGATTGGAGGCCAGGAGCTGGGTGTACCTCAACTTAATCAATATTAAAACGGCTGATTTTTCAAGTATGTATAAAATAAAGTTTTTTTAAAATGTGCGATCAAAAAATCTTAGAAATACGTGGAAAATCACTACGTAAAAACATTGGACACTTATCAAGAAACACCTGCTTATATATATATATATATATATATATATATATATATATATATATATATATATATATATATATATATATATATATATATATATATATATATATATATATATATATATATATATATATATATATAAACAAAAGCCTAAGCGAAAGAGCGAACACCTGCCCACTCTTGGCGACGCTCATGTAGCGTCGCGTGAAGACGGAAAAATTACATTTATAGCATTACTTATTTCTGAATGGTACGTCATCATAAGTTTTTTATATTAAAACCATTTTTTTTCCATAGAACTGCTTACTACTTAAATGATGATGAAAAAAAAAGTTTATTTAATTTAAAAAATTAAACCGTAAGTATAATGGAAAATATTGAACCAAGGATAACAAACACAATTTGGCGCAAATGTTCAAGTTGTTCTCCACCTACCATTTGGCATTGACCGATACGAGTCAACAATTTGTACACTGCGCTCAAAAATGCTAGGACTAATTTTCTCCGCTTCAGCGGGAATTCTTTCCTGTTGTTAAAGTATTTGGTCCTATAAGGTTGTTTTCTTGAGTCCCAGGATAACTTAGTGAAGACAATTTTCTACTAGATCTATTTATTTACAATTTCCTAAAAAATATAAAAGTTATTACAGTATATAGCTTATCTACACTTGATATAATTCAACATATAATGCCTGGTCGGTGCTTTCTACTGCGGAACGGAACCTTGGTACGTTTCTTCCCGACGCGACCTCTCTTCAGAGTTCTCAGGATGCAGCCTAGCCAGCAGACGGTGAGCCTTTGGTTGCCTTTTTGTGGGGGGAGTGAATGGGGTCATGTGAAATAAGCTTCCCTTGCTTAGCAAGCAGGACTCAGGATCAGGTACTAAACAACTTTGGCTTTTTCGCCAAACCAGCGGGTTACAATCAGGAATCATAGCCGTGCATAGACACCCTGGTCTGTCAATACAAGTAGGGAAAAGGGGCTGCGGTGTGGTTTAATCTTCGACGCTTACGCACAGCAATCAACAACTGGGGCAGCAGTTTTTGACTAACCTAGATCGTACCATGCTATTACATCCAGGAGCAAACATCTGTTGTAATAGCCGGAAAATCATTTACCTCACTGCGGTATAATAACATGACAAACTCACGTAAGGCTGAAGACGCTCGGCTGGCACATGGACTGCTGCTTGTACTGTGTCGGTATATCGGTGAATGCACGGAGAGAACTGATTTTCCTTAAATTCTCAGCCTCCTTTTATATGCATCTGTCAGTGCTAAAATGTAGATAGCCGATGAAAGGACTTTATCACCTGATTAATACGTATCTTGATTCATTTAAAACCACTTTTTATCCGTATATTCTGTTTGTCTTTAAATTAAATTGTATGAAATAAATTAATATTTATGAATTTATTTGATGCATATATGGTTAATTACATCGTATCGAGGTGTATTTATTCACCTCGTTACAGTCTGTTGAAATAAGCTTTCGATTTTAGAAAGCCCACTTAAAAAATCCAATGGAGTCAAGTGTTGGGATCGCGACGCCTTATCCATCTCTCAGGAAATGTGGCATCTAGATATTGACGGACGTCTACACCACAGCGAGGAAGAGCCCCATCTTGCTGAAACCAAACATCTTGATGGGGAACATCTGCTTCGTGATTATTTGGAAAAATTACTGCCAGAGCTGGCACTAAATCTAATCGCAAGAAATTTAGACAACGTGCTGCTATAAGATTTCCTTGAAAAAAGTAAGGCCCTATGAAACGCCGTCCGAGTATTCCCATCCATACATTGACTGTCTTGAGTCCAATGAGGATTTTCCCGCGACCGATATCTTGAGTTGTGACGACTTACTGTCCCGTTCAGGCAAAAGGTTGCCTCATCAGAAAAGAGAATGTTATTAAGGGACTTCATCGCAGCGTAACATCATTTGTGTTGGGGTCGACCTGTTGCAGGTGGATCTATTCCATGCTCAAGGACAGGGCGGTGTTCACCTCACTCGCGGCAGGGTCTCTGCTGGCTGGGGTCGCAACGGAGTGTCCACAGGGGAGCGCCTCCTGCTCTGATGCCTAGTCGTGGACGGCCTGCTAAGGAGCGCTCGGGAGAGGGGTACGAGGTACAAGGCTATGCGGACGACATTGTCATCATACTCCGAGGAAAGGTTACACAGTCAGTGTAGGAGCGCATGCAGACAGCACAGAAAGTGGTGGAAAGGTTAACGGTTGGCAAATGGCTCGGGGTGAGCCCCGAGAAAACAACCCTCGTAACGTTTACGAGGAGGGGGAAGTATCAGAGCCACAGAACTCTCACCCCATGCGGTAGAAACATCCCAATGACCAGGGAGGTAAAATATCTTGCGGTCGTATTGAACTCTAAGCTAACCTGGAATGGTCACGTTGAAAAAATACTGCGTGCGGCGAGGGGGAGAAATCAGCCCAGCACATCTTGTGCGACTGTAAAGCTCTGGACCGCAAAAGACACAGTGATTTTGGAATGGGTAGAGTAGAAAAGACTAAGGGCATGCACAATAAGCCAAAGGCTGCTATGCTATCGGGGCGGCAAAGACGCGGACGACCCCTGAGGGAGAAAAAAAAACAGAAAAACATCAATTGTTCACAAAAATATGAACGGTGGCCTGAATCATTATCGTTTAACTTTTGTATCGATTGAAGTTTGTAAGGATGATACTTCCCTTCTTTAAATAATTTTACCACTAAAAATTGGTCCAAGTTATTATTTTAATACGCGTTTTTGTAATATAAATAGTGAACCATGTACCAAAATTTAGCTCTGCAAATTTAAAGACAAAAGAGTTATAGGCACTTAAAGAAAAAAATTGGGGTTTTCCGAAAAACGTCGAAGCCGCGATTTGAAACGTCAAAATTGGCAACATTTAGGCAAATAACCTGAAACTACAACGGGTTATGTACAGAAAATGTTGCAGGCAAAATGTTTTACAAACTCTGAAGTCTCAGCTTTAACCGTGAATGTCCTTTATTTTACTAAAATGGTACCAGAAAATTCAGACCCCTTCTCTGATGCTTTGGCAGTAATTTTAGCTATATTAATTAATATAAAGGGAATTTTCGTAAAAAATCAATAAAGTTTAAAATATCCGTTATTAAACAAGATAACAAAAAAAATTGTATACATTCATTATAGGGTGTCTTGAACTACACCTTAAAAAATATGTATACGATCACAGGCTGGTCCATAAGTCGTTGGTAATTCAAATTTTCTTCCTTTTAATCGAACACGCATTGTATTATTACATTTTTGCATGTTTGTAAAAAAATAATTTAGGGACGCAGCAAGTACGTTATGGTAGCGAATTTCTTTCAATGCTTCAAATTTGAATAGGTCAATTTGCTATTAACCTATAAGGCCTGAAACCGGTTTTTTCGGAAATATTTTAAGTTTACTTTCGGAAATTTTTATACATTCTCAAATAATAAAGTTATTTCAATGAAACATGGTACATTGTTTCGCCTATACATGTTACACTGGTAAGCAAATTTGATGTCTTTCTGTTAAACAAAAAGACATATTTGACATTAAAAACATTTGTATGAAAGTTCATTACCAGAACGCACTTGCTGCGTCCATACTTTTAGACTTTTAATGAACTTGTTTCTTCCTTTATAAACGCATTGTACCTATTTTATAGTTGTTAAAAATTTTATGACCGATAAAAACATTTTTCTACACCACAATCAGGATACAAACATAGATTAAAATTGAATAGTTGCTGCCAGTATTTCTTTTTGCTTATCTTTAAATAAATATCTAAAAAAATTAAATAGTTGCTACACTCAGGTTTACTGGTGGGTTAATAATATATTTTTACCATTTCCGTTTTATAATAACTACATTTCTCCTTAAGAGACTAGACAACTTTTATAACCAATCCAGCATTAAGAGATTAAATGTAAAAAAATGCCAGGCGCAGTAAGTGCGTTATGGTAGCGAATTTTCTTTTAAATGTTCCTAATGTCAAATAAGTCTTTTAGCGAATTTTCATTAATAAAAATTCGCCAATAGAGAGGTAACGATGAAAACTTTCGGAAAAATTTCTTCAGATGAGCGCTGGTCTTTAGAACCCAAAACTAAGGTCCTTTATATATATATATATATATATATATATATATATATATATATATATATATATATATATATATATATATATATATATATATATATAGGGTGACTTCTTCCCTGGCTCGAGGTCGGTGGAAATATTTTACGGATCCCGTTTCTGGGAATTTGGCAACCAATTTGTGTACTGTAGATCTGCAATTGGCGGTCTATCAGGATGCTGTTGGTTAAATAACACGCATGCTTCCTGATGACTTCTATGCGTGTCACCATATTCAATGATCAATAATATTCTTATAATGTTACCTTTTGCTAAACGTGCCATTTTTGTTAAATTCGAATTAGAATGAATTACTTTTAGCACTTTTACGCTTCTATCACTAAGATTTTTAATTAATTCAAACGGCAGGTAATAATTGAAATTAAATCACGATTTAACATTATTGTCTTTATTCACTGAATTCTAAATTCATACTGCGATAAAGTTTCGTACTGAGAACAGCAAATAATCAATAAACTATCCCAACGAGTGTAGTTAAAAGTTGATTTAGACTTTAATTTTTGTTCTACCTGTTAAATAGTTACTGGCAACGTATTAAAAATCTCAAAATCAAGTTTTCACTTCTTTAGAAAAGTTAAGGAAAACTTCATTGTCTTAAAAAAACTCATAATAAATAAAAACGGTGAGAAATATTTCTTGTTTTTTTGTAAAATTTACGTTTACATTTTAAAGTAAATAATGCATTTTTTTCAAAAAAATTATTATGTCAGGTACCATTTTTTTTATCATTTAGGTATTAAGAAGGTTTATGGAAAAACAGCAAAAAAACATGGTTGTCATTTAAAAACCTTATGATAACGTCATCCTACAGAAATAGGCGACCTCATAGATGTAATTTTTACGCCATAAGTTGACTATTGAAAAGACCAAGTTGACCTGTGCGAGCGTTTTTCTTGAAAAAATTAAATAACGCATTTATGCTCCAAACTTTACCATCACACTGTATATATATATATATATATATATATATATATATATATATATATATATATATATATATATATACCACAGATATGTATTCCAGTATTTTTAGTGATTTTTATACAAAAATTCACTAAAAATACAATATTAGTGAAGAAATAAATATCTAAATGTTATTGCATTCCAAGGAAAATGTTGGTTATAAAAAAATGAGCTTTTCCTAGCAAAAAACGAGTTTATTACAGAAACAGCAAATGAAATTTACATAATTATAAAAGTAGTTATGGCCAAAAATGCTCTTTAATTATCTCGTCAATCTTTATTTTTACCAATATTTATCTGTGTATTAGGAACGTAAAGTAATACTTTGCCGCCCTCAAATTTTATCGTGATAGCGCGACTATACGCTTTTTTTAAGGAGCGCAAAAATGTATATGTATTTTGAGTATGATTGAAAAAATTTTCATTTGGTTTTTATTTATTTCCAGGTAGCAACAATTATTGGATTTGCTAGTGAGTGCAGGCGGGATGAACTAACCAACATGTATATTGGTCATAATGGACGAAAATAAACACGTTTTAATAATAAATTCAAGATTTGAAAACACACATTGAGCAAATGTTTGTTCTAATTGTACAGGAAACTTGACACTATAACGGCAGCCTAAAAGATTGTTTCTAAGTCAGAGGCAAGAGAAATATTCAAGACTGTGGGTATCCACAGTTTTGAAAACTTAGGAATAATACTTGCAGAATATTTAAAGCTGCCCAATTCCAAAAATTACAAGTGGGCCTTGCCTTCGCCAAACTTCCGAAACGGCATTGCTGTTAGTGATGGAAACATTACAAATTTAAAGACACACGGAGGCTGGAAGTCGCCAACGATTACGTAAAAAACTCGATCACAAACAGATCCAAAATTGCGAAAGCTACTAAAAAGTTGCCATATCAAAACAGCTAACATCTACCGGCAAACTTCCAAGAAGACAGGTCAAGTTTTTGCCGCAACAGCATAACGCATTTAAATATACAAACTGTGTCCAAAAATTTGATCCTTGTAGAGGCATATTTATAAAGTAAGGTACGTTGGTCATTAAAAAAATAAACTCGTGCGAACAGATTTTTACTGGCAGTTTTAGTTTACATATCTACTTCAATTTTCCACATACTCGCTATTCAGTTCTAAGCACTTCTCGTACCGCTACATCAACTTCTAGCGTCCTTTGCATAGAAGTTTTCCGCCTGGGAATTGAACCAGTTTACAATGGCAGTCTTAAGTTTATCGTCGTTATCAAACCACTTTCCACTAAGCCACCGTTTCAAATGCGGGAACCGGAAGTTGTCGCTAGGTGCCAGGTCGAAAGTATATGGTGGTCAATAAGTTCCCAACAAAAATCTTGAATCTTCTTCTTGGTTACGGCAGCGGTGTGATGTCGCGCATTGTTATGCAGGAGGATTACGCCAACTCGTCGGTTTTGGATCGCACGTCTTAGTTTGGTTAGAGTTTTGCAGTACACATTAGCTGTAATTCTTAACCCATGTTCCATTAAATCATCAAAATGTCGCCCCTTTTCTCCGAAAAACGATAGCCATCATTTTTCGACTCCAGTACGAAGATTGCTTAAACTAATTCGGTTTTGGTGAATTTGAATAACGCCCCTGTGTTAACTGTTGTTTCGATTCTGCGTTGGTGCAGAATATCCACGTTTTGTCGCCCGTAACAATTTGGAAAAAATCATCTCTATCTTGTTAATAACGATCCAAAAACGCTTGTCCACTTGCTCTTTGTGCATTTTTGGGCATTTTCGGTACCCACCTCGCACACAATTCGCAATCGTGTAGATCGAAGTGCATCCAGCCTGCGGAAATTCATTAGCGAGGGCACTAATCGTCAATCGACGATCACGTTGTAGTTATGGGTTCACTTGTTTAAAGATTTCGTTGGTCTGAATACCTGAGTCACTACGCTCTTCATCGTGCAGATTTGTGCCATTTTTAAAAGTCTCGACACCACCTTCTAACCTTTCCTTTACTCATTACCGGAGGTCCATACACAAGTTGTAGCAGGTGAAGATCTTTGTGCACACAAAAATCGAATCACAGCGTGCACGTCACAACTGGCGCGAGAAACGATTGTCGTGGACATTTCTAGCTGCATTCACGGACATACAAACGCCTACTGAAATAAAATAACAACTACAGTACCTTCGTATAGAGTCGATGGATGTCCACCCATACGTGAAACTGTGTTTAGACCCGCTAACATTCAAATATAAGCCGACGGCCATTACTCTATTAATATGCCGCAATATTCAGAATTGTCCGGAAATCGCCATAAATATTAGCTTAAATAAGGGATCAAAATGTAATTTAGAAAATTAAATTAAAACTCTGGACGCAACAAGTGTGTTATGGTAGTGAATTTTCATAAAAATATTTTTAATAGCAAATTAATATGTATTTTTGTAATAAAAGCAGGCATCAAATTTGGTTACTATTATAATCTATATAGTAGAAACAATAATGTACCATATTTAATCAAAATACATTTATTGTTCGAAAAAGTACAAAAACCAGTCAGCTTTTCCTGGCCAACGCACCTCTTTAAGCTATTTGCCCACCTGCGAAGATATAATTTTGCATTAAAAATTTCAAACGAAAAAACAAAGAAAATTTAGAAGTAATCACTACATGATTCATGGTATGCGATTCTAAATGTAAATATATCCAAAACTAAAGTCTGTATAAAAAACTTGAAACAGAGGCCAAGCCGTTCACTTCTGAAATACAAAATACAAGCTCTTCGATTTGAAAAAATTTAGTTACTACGGCTTAAATTTTTCCAGCTTCAGTATACGGCATCTAAATTTTTTTGACTGACAATATAAACAAAAACCTCTATGAACGCGTCGACTTTATGGTACTCCAGACTATTGGTCGAAACGCCGAATCATAATCTTTAATATGTGCTAGAAATTGCAAAACAATTGAAACAACTCAAAAACTATGAAGGCTTTCATTTCTTTTCCTCACAATCTTGTATTACAATTCGATAGAAAAGTCAAAAATGCAAGAAAACACAAGAGGTGCTCAATTTCTCGACTTTATATATATATATATATATATATATATATATATATATATATATATATATATATATATATATATATATATATATATATATATATATATATATATTTACGGGGTTTAGGTTTATTTAGGGGTGTTGTTTTATGGTGTTTTGTTGTTTTAAACTGATTTATGTGTATTTTTATGAAAGTATAATTATAATATTTAATTTTAGTTTTAAGTATTTGTATTAGTTTATAAAGTGTGTATATAATTTGTTTTAGTTGAAATTTTGAATGTTGGGGCCTTTTATCTTATTTATAAATGATATTTATTTATTTGCTTTATACCAGTCAAGTTACCAAATATTTAAGTTAATCAATACTGTCATTTATCTTTAGAACACCTGTATAATATTTCACAATTGGAAACTGATACATTAATGCCCAGTTTCACAAAGCTTGATTAAATATTTAACGGCTGGTTAGTTAATCAAGGCTTAATGCAACCAATCACACATTCAAAATATTTGGTTGTCATGGCATAAACCCGAATCATAGTCTGTGATTGATCGTCTGAAGCCTTGATTAGCTAACCGTCCGTTAACTATTTAACCGAGCTTTGTGAAACTGGGCATAAGTGTACCAAACTATACTATTTTGAGGTGTAGTCGATGAAAAATACAGTCACTGTTCTATAATGTAAAATATTTTCATTTAGATTGCCGATAATAAATATTTACCTGTTATTTGTTACTTTATTTTGCCACAGCTATTTGAGCTTCCTCTCTACAGGGATTATTTGATTTAATAGGTTCAAAAAAATTCTTCACAGAAATTGCAACACTAGTTATTTGTTTGCTACTTATTTAGGCCTTATGCTACGTATTTCGTTGCAGATTTCTTTACCTGAATTCTTTTTACCTCAACTATACATATCTTGTCAATGAAAACAACTTTTTTATTTTATATGGTGCTAAAAAATTATATGGATATAATATGTCAGTATTGCAAGTGTTTTAAAAAAAATTGTGTTACAAATTTCATAGTTACGAAAGCTTCTCAGAAAAAAATTAATTATTTACAAAGGGAAAGTACGTGTTAAATTATAAGAATGACAGGTATGTTTCCTTATTAATTGCTTGGATGGTTTTGGTTTAGTCAACCCATCCAGTTTTTGCAAACAATAAACAACAAAAAAGGTTTTTTAAAACAAATTTGTGGTTATCCGCGAAGCTCATTCTGTTATTTTTCTTTAATTTAGTACCCACCCAAGGTAGATTTATATTTAAAGAATTAGTTTTAATAATATATCTTACTAATAGGGTACAATTCTTATATACATTCGCATCCTAAAATTTAGTTCCTTTGGACGCAAACTTTTTCCCGGTATTAGGAAAGAAATGGTCCAAGGGTAACAATTTACACAATTACAATTGTTAGTTGATTGTACATTGTATACAGCTCTATCTATAAAATTTGGTCGTGCACCGAGATGGCGTCCCTGTCGTATCTCTCACAATGTTCTCTAGGATGACATCTTGCAACAACTTCCATTGTTTTGATTTTTGTCTACGATTTATTTAAATAGCATATCAATACAGATAACGTCATCTGTCTTTGTCTAACATTGTAGATATTGCATTACAGAATATGAAGTGATATCGAGGATTATTTTATTATTAATTTCGAATAACTTCATTTTCCGTTGATCAAACGACTTGAAAATTGGTATATATATATATATATATATATATATATATATATATATATATATATATATATATATATATATATATATATATATATATATATATATATATATATATATATATATATATATATATATATATAGACAGATAGATAGACACATTTATTTTACAACTTTTTACACGTAAAAATACCATAATTGTGGCAAGTCGAAATACACTAATAAAAATCCAAGTTTTAAAAAGTACAGACCAAAATACAAAGCTGTATATACACACGAATATATATATATGTATATATATATATATATATATATATATATATATATATATATATATATATATATATATATATATATATATACAGCGTTATCTAAAATTCACACAAACGGAGAGATACAAACACTATAGTACCATGGAGGCATCCATGTACTCACGGACTGAATAGTAAGCGTTTTGCTTAAAGTAATGCTTTGTAGCATTTTTAAATTTCCCATAATCTAAGGACTTTATGTGAATAAAATACGGCTTACAGTGTTCACGGCAGCCAACTGCAGCAATCAACCTAACCACTTTTTTTTGGAGCCTGAAGATTCGTATAGAATTTGATGAATTGCGCCACAAATGAGTGTCATACGATAGGTGGCCGTGAAATAGGCTGCCATAAGTGAACTTTGTCAACCGAATTCCTCAACATCTTGATCACAAAAATTGAGATTGACAACTTACTCTTCAATAGATAAATATGAGCATCCCACTTAAGGGCTCCATCTATAGTAATGCCAAGAAGGTTAGCATCATTTTTCGCTGACACTTCCGGACTTGTGGGAAATATTACCATAACAGTTTTTTCTCTGTTTAATTTTAAGTTGTTCTGTGTGAACCATAGTTCGGCGAACTTCCCAGTAGAGATCATTTCAACGCTCTGTTTTTCTGGGTCGCAGATTTGGAATATAAGCGACGTGTCATCAGCGTAACAGACGCAGCGACACTGTGACATGATATCGAATAAATCGTTTATGTAGACTATGAAGAGTATCGTCCCCAAGACAGCACCCTGTGGCACCCCACTTCCCGCAGCCCCAAGATTCGATATTTCCTCATTAAAAAACGCGCTGCTTTCTCATATGTAAGTATGAACTTATTAACTTTAACGGAGGACCACTAACACCATATCTGAACAATTTTTTACATCAGCAGGTCATGGTAGGCACAGTCAAAGGCCTTGCTTAGATCACAAAGCGTAAGACCGACATGATTACCCACCTCAAGAGCCGCAACTATATCCCCAACAACCTTACTGGCCGCCTGCACAGTCGAGCGCCGCCTTCTGAAAGCGAACTGACAGTCACTCAACAATTCCCCACTTTCAAAATATTGGCTGAGTCGTTTGTGAATTATTATCTCAAATATTTTGCTAAACAGAGAAACAATAGAAACAGGGCGGTAATTATCAAATCAATTTACATCACCTTTGTTTAGAAAAGATATTACCCTGGAATTTTTAAAGCAATCCGGAAATGTCCCCTGAGATAGACAAAGGTTAAATATATGTGTCAAGGACGACACCAAATATTCCTTTATTTCCTTGACAATAATGTAATTAATGTTGTATATATCAAAAGCATTTGACCTTTTAAGATAATCAATGGTATCCAAGACTTCACTTTCTACAACCGGCAGCATAACAAAAGAGCTACAGGCCATCGGAATTTCAGAAATTAGCTGCGTTTGTAGCTCCAAATTTACTGGTAGAGTTTTTACACTGTCAGCTGCCACTGATACAGGAAATTCATTCATTTTATCAGCTGTTAGTTTGCTATCCAATTTTGACGCCCTGTCAAAGTTTCGTTCATAATTTATGACCTTCCATACGTTCCTTGCTTTATTTTTTGCAGTGGCTAAGTGGATATGAAGTTACTAAATGACTTTTTTTGTTAAAATTATGGCATCTCTATAGTTCTTCAATAACAGCTTGTATACTTTCCTATCCGAAGAGTCACTAGTTACATCAGCTATCACCTTAACACTTGAAACACATGTTCTCATATCTTTCAATTCTTGAGTCTACCATGCACAGGCAGTTTATTAGAATTTAAATGTTTCAGGGGAAAATTGTTAAATTTGAAACTTTGGCAAATATTGGATATACCTGTGGCCAAATATTCAATATTGTTTGACTCATAAAAAAGAGAGCAATCGATGCGCCCAAGATAATCTTGAAAGTCCTGAATCCCCTGACAAGTTATCTTTCTAACCTTTCGTTGTTGTCGTTTACTTTTCACATCGACTTATAGTTGAATAACCTGATCGTAATGGTCAGAGAGGCATGGACCAACCACCGCGGCAGTAAAGCGACGCTCATCGATATTTGTCAATATATTGTCAATACAACTACCAGACCCATTAAAGACCCCAGTGAAACCCCAGATTGTAGCTGCTATATATATATATATATATATATATATATATATATATATATATATATATATATATATATATAAATATTTTAACGGACCATTGAAATGGGTTCCAGATGCCCTAATTCGCAGTCATACTGTCTAAAATTTTAAATTCCCCAGGTGTTTCACTTCCGGTCGGCCATATTGGATTACGTCATCTCAGGTTAAAGCTTACGTCATCTTCAATACAACCGCCATATTTGTTACGTCACAGGCATGCTCAGTAGCGGGAGGTGGGAGACGGGAGGTGGGAGGTGGAAGGTGGGAGGTGGTCCCAGAAGGAACTATCTATACCTACTTATTTTCCAAAAGTCTCACCATCGATACCTCTCTTATAGTGAATTTTCTTAATGAAAATTTACTAAAAATTAAAAAAATAAATAAAAAATAAATGTAATATATTTGGTGTCAATAATTGACAGCAAAATATCTAAAAAGAATCAAAATAAATGGCATATGAATTAAAATACCTGTACTAGCACTTAGAGTCACTATATGCAATAAAGCCGTATTTAACAAGAAATAAAGATAATGGATATCCTACCTGAAACTTGCAAAGATGATATAAATAGCTGATGGATTTATTTGTTTCATATCTTTTCTGATTCTTGCAACGCAAAGAGTCAACACTGAGCCGAGAGTGCCTTTCAAAAGTAATAAGTTCATAATTGAATCATTGAGCACTTCTTTGTGATTAAGAAAATAGAACTTGTCAACGGAAAAGGGTTTTCTTTTTATTTCGCATTTTAGCTTTCACAGGATTGTTCCAATATTTACATGACAAGCGGACTGAATCAAATGCAATGACAGTGATGCTGTCGAAATTTACTTAGTTAACTTGTGGAAGTAGAAGACGTTTCATATAGCGAGGTGAATTAAAATTACATGTAAACTGATTATTCATAAAAATCCTGATCTAGCGTGCGTTATGGCAGCGGCTTATGACAAATAAAGAATTTTCATTAAAATGTTTTTAATAGCAAATATGTTTTTTTTTAAAGAAAGCAGGCATCGAATTTGGTTACCAGTATAACCTATATAGCAGAAACAACGTGCCATATTTCATCAGATAATAACTTTATTGTTTGAAAATGTACAAAAATTTCCGCAAGTAAACTTAAAGTGTTCCCGAAAAACTGGTTTCTTGGTCAACCTTATAAGTTAATAGCAAATTGAGCTATTCAAATTTAAAGCATTTAACGAAAATTCGCTACCATAACAAACTGTCCCGAATTTATTTTCCTACAAAGATGTATTATATTTCGATGGAAAATGCAAAAATGCAATTACATAAGGCGTGTTTGATTAAAAAAAAAGAAAGAAAATTTGAATCACCAACGACTTATGGGACATCCTGTAATTGTAGAAATATTTTTTTAGATGTAGTTCAAGACACCCTATAATTAATGCATACAAATTTTTTTCGCATCTTGCATAATAACGGATATATTGAGCATTAAAGATTTTTTTACGAAAATTCGACAAAAATTATATACCATCAACCGATAAACTCTATAGCCACCACTACTGCCAAAGCACCAGAGAAAGGGTCTATTTGAAATGATTTTTCTGGGAATACGTTTTGTAAAATGAAGGACAATGACGATTGAAGCTAAGAGTTCAAGCTTTGTAAAACCTTCTTCTTGAGACACTTTTCTTTCCATAGCTCATATTAATTTCAGGTTCATTGCCTAATTATTACCAATTTTGACGTTTTAAATCGCGACTGTGGTTTTGAGGAAAACCCAAATTTATTTTTCTTTAAATGCCTGTAATTTTTTTGTCCTTTAACCTATAGGGCTAAGCTTTGGTAGGTAACTTACCTATAATGATATAAACCAGCTTACCAAATTTGGTTGCCTTTACTTTGTTAATTCCGGAAATATAATATTTTTTTTCGAAAGAAAACACAAAATTTTCCGGGGAAACCTCGGCGGCTTTTTCCTGGATAACGAACTTGTCTAAGCCACTTGCGAAAGGAAGATACAAAAATCGGGGTCTTCACATTAGTGGTTTTTTTTAAAGAAAATTCACTAATAAACAAATATTCAGTAGATATTCGTAAAATGTCTGGACGCAACAGGTGTATTATAGTAGCTAAGTTTTATAACAGTATTTAAATTTACGGAAAATAACAAAATAATTGGTCTTGAAAATTCAAATTTCTTCAAGGAAACCTTTTGCTTTGCAAAAACCAGTTTAAGCGATTAACGAAGAGACAACCGTAAATTGCTCGGATACCCCCATATTGTAAATGCGTTAACCAAGTTTGTAAACTAGTCTGATGCAAACAAGTTTTCTGTGAAAATTTTACATTTTTATTGAAAATTTTTGTTTGTTCGAAAGTAACAGAGTTTCGAAAATAAAAGAGTTATTTTAGTAGAATTATGGAGACAAGTTTCCATTGTAAAGACTAGACCATGACAAATTTTAAGTTTCCAGCTTTATAGAAAAATAACTTATAATCATCTTTTTTAGCGAACTTTCATAATACGCCAGTAGTGTAAAAAAAATAGACGAATCGGAAATAATTGCTACAAAAACTTTTATTGTTTTAATAGTTTCATTTGGGAGAGTCATTTTCTACTATCCTAGGTTTTCGCCTCGGCGAAGTCGTTCTTAAATGGCGAGGGGTAAAAATGTATCCTGAAAACAGGAATTTTTACGGTTTTACGGTTATATCTCGTAAAGCACTCACAATAATCAAAATAATGTCCCATTTAAGGTTTCATTGCATTAAATTCTGCATTGAACGCGGCTGGAAGCATATATTTTGAACCACCCGTTCCCATACTAGCGCTCATCAAAGTTGGACAAATTTTACATATTTATGAAAAATTTTCGTTTTAACTTTTGCTTTTAGATAATATTATCTAAACTACCCCCTTAATCAATATAGCGGTTGATATAAAACTAATAGAGGGATAAATTCTGCGTTCGATGAGATAAAAGTCGATTTTTTTGCACCCCCCGTTTCCGTAAAACTCCACCTTAAAGTTTGACCGACTAAGTTACCTAATGCACTCGTTGTAAAGTACCGGAGGGAACAGTCATTGTCGCGGCACTTCAGGCAGTACTCTGAGTAGATGGATTCTAACCATGCGAACTGTTACTACAGTGACCCAGCAGATTGACGAGTTTTGTGGGGTATCACTTGCTACCTCGGAACAACATGTTGATGCGTGGGATGCTAGAGAGCAGCGTGACAATGCAGACTTTCAGAAGTTTATTCAATGGTTTCAATCCCATCATGCTTTCCCTGTTACTAATTTTGTTATGTCCATCAGCACAGAAATCGTCTGAAATGACTCAATTAACTGCCAGAAAGCCTTTGAAGTTGGCAATTCCTCAATGCTTGCCCTGGTTGGTCAAATCTTTGACAAAATCAAGTTTGTCCGAATAAAAGTGGAATGAGTATACAAGGATTCAAATCTAAGGTGACCATTGATGGAGAGGATGTACCACTGAATCCTGAGAGCATATTTCACCCGATAGCACTATTTAAGAAATCTGATGAACAGTTTAAAGAATTCTTCTATTATGAGCTGGCACCCTATGCAGTTAAAATGAGGAAGACTCCCAAGTCAGTGTTATATGACTTGTTCACGCCACTGTAGGAGGTAAACCTGGAAGAAGCATCTTTTGCCATCGATGGTGGATTTCTTCTCCACCGGATTGTGTGAAGGAATGGCGAAATATCTCAATTAATCCTAACCAGATACCTTGACTACCCAAAAAGACACTGCAACCGAAGTGCGACAATTGTGGTGTTTGTGGCTACCCAGAATCGGGCCTAACAAGAGCATCAAATATGCTGAGCGCCTCCTCCTAAACAAAAGACACTACTCCTGAAACCATCTGTACCGAGCTAATTGTGTTGACCATCACTCAGGAGAAAGTCCTTTCCAACGACAGAAATAAAGCGCGTCTCATTAGCTTGCTTATTGACAGGCTTGGAGGTGAAGGCTTCTCAGTAAAGCAAGCTAATAAAGACGCAGACAACCTGATTGTTGCCACTGTCCTTGAGGTATTACAGGAGCATGATAAGGTGATGGTAGTTGGTGAGGATACGGACCTCCTCACCATGCTCAATGCCCTAGCTACACCATCAGCAAACATATATTTCTCAAAACCTGGAAGAGGAACGACCCCATCAGAGATATTTGTTCCAACAGCTTCAGACTGGCATACAACATCAGAACGCTACTCTTATTTCTCCACGCCATAAGTGGGTGTGGCACAGCTTTAGTACTCTTTAAGCAGGGCACTCAACCTAAAGCTATTGCAGAAGCTGGCCTACGATTTTTAACAACCCTATACGAAGCTAGGGCAGAACATACTTTAGATAAATTGCGATTCCACCTATTTTCAAATGCCCTCGTGGCATCCAAATTCAACCCGGCTCCGCATCCGAAGCAGCCGTCTTGAGAACTTACCTACAAGCACAAATGTGGTTAGTGCACCAGATGGATCCGCGCCTCTGTGGATGGCAGGCTTCAAAGTTTGTCTTGACCCCGTTCCTACCTCCAAGAAACCAGCTCCACAGTCCCTTTTCTCCACAATTGTTTGCAAATGCAACAAGCGGTGTGCAGGTGGTTGCCGATGTCGGAAGGCTGGATTTAAGTGCTCATTGATTTGTGCCACCTAGAAGGGGAACTCCTGCACTAACTCCCTCCAACAAGATAAAATTGACGAACTAAATGTTGACGAAGACCTGGATTGCATTGGGGGGGGGGTGGGGGGTTGTCAAAAATTACAGACTTTGAGGAGACGAGTGAAGAGGCAACGGATTCCATATCGGAAATTCAGACTTTGTGGAGCCGAGTAGCCTACCGACAGTCAAACGTCCTCGTCTGTGAAATTTGTGTACCTACATATTTTCCCCTATCAACTTCATACATAGCTACAATTTTTCTTATTATGAAATATAATCATCACTAATTGATTTCAAGAATTACGTTTCTTATCCTGCCCCCATCTTTATATCAGTTGAATGGTAACTGCAATTTAAACGAACATTCTTCATTGATGATGAGAAATGGTCCAAATTTAAAGTGAAGCTGTACGGAGACGGATAGTCCAAAAAATTCACATTTGGTCTCGTCGAACGCCGAATGTACTCATCTATAATTTTTGTATGTACCACTTTATTGCTTATTTAGATGGATAAGTTTAGATGATATTACCAAAAATGTCTGAACGCAGCAAGGGCGTTATGGTAGTGAATTTTCATTAAAATGTTTTTAAAGGAATATATATATATATATATATATATATATATATATATATATATATATATATATATATATATATATATATATATATATATATATATATATATATATATATATATATATATATATATATATATATTAAGAAAGCTTGCATCAAAGTTGGTTACCAGTATAACCTATATAGGAGAAACAATGTACCATATTTCTTCAAAATAACTGTATTGTTTGACAATATACAAAAATATTCCGAAAATAAACTTAAAATGTGCCCAAAAACCTGGTTTCCTGGCCAACGAACCTTAGGTTAATAGTAAATTAAGCTATCGAAAGAAACATTTTATGAAAAATTGCTACCATAACGCACTTCCTGTGTCCCGAATTTATTTTATTACAAACATGCATTATTTTTCGATGGAAAATGCAAAAATTGTAATACTATAAGGCGTGTTCGACTGGAAAAAAAATTGCATTACCAGCGACTTATGGGCCACCTATGATTCTAAAAATAATATAATAAGATGCAGCTCCAGACATCGTATAATTAACATATACAATTTTTTCTCATATCTTGTATAATAATAGATATTTTGAGCTTTACCCTAGAAATGCATCACCCTGTATATATGAAAACAGATAAAAACTGAAACTAACCCGGATATGGGTTCTATAGGGCCTAGTTTGCACTCATTTAAAGAAATCTTTTCAAAATTCAAGAGTCACTTAAATTGTATCCAACTCTATGAGTAAAATTGTGATGACCAAAAATAAATATGAATGTAAGAAGAGCATGTTTACATTTGTATTACAAATGTCAGAAAACAAAATACTTATTTCGACGTCACTTTGAAAGTAGATCTGCCCTTTATCACAATAATTTGTTAGTTGAATATGACATGTACTGTTGCCGTGGACTATTATTATGCACTATTGTATTACGCCTTATAAGAATCTTGTTGTGTTTTGGAGTACGAAAGCTTATTTTACTGGAAAAACATTTTTTCATCCCTTAATCTGAAATTATTTTCGTTTCATTTAACGTTGTTTCATTATAGCGTCACAGTAGGTTTTAGAATCTAGAAATTATTCTATTTTGTGTGAATTTTTTCGTTGTATACCTAGAACAAATTGTATTTTCCTTCAATTATAAATGATGATTTTAAGTAAATTCCTATATTTTCTGTGCCTAATGGGTCTAACGGAGGCGAAACGGCAGAAGGAAACTTCATTTAAAGTTAAAATGACGAAGATAACTTTATTCGAGACACGAGCGTTGTTTCCATTTTTTTCATATTAATAACATTTATAGGTAAATAAGCAGATTAGCGTATTCGTTGTTTGAAAAAAAAATTCAGAAACATGCTTAGAGGAACCCCTTTATACGTTAACCATCGGTTAAATGCTGTAATCTCAAATCCACAATACAGTTAAGAGACCTAAAGTAAATTTGAGGTTCTGTGCAAGGTAAACATGCTACAACGGAGCTACAAATACAAACTGTAAAAAGCTCACCTTGCAGAATAGAAAGGATAAACTACTTACCAACACGGTTTCTCCATAAAAAAACTTCCACATTGCACAATTGAAACAAAAACGCTAAATAATAAGTGTAATCTGATTCCTTAAAATTAAATATATAACTGAAACTGCTACCAAAACAGCACATAAATGGTCTATTTTAAATTAATTTTCTGCAAATAATTTAATAAAATAAAGAACAATGAAGATTATAGCTGAAACTTAAGGCTTTTTAACTTCATAAGACATTTACGCTGCATAGCCGTTCATGTAGGTTCTCTGTCTAGAACATGTCAATTTTGACGTTTAGAATCGCGACTTTTTTGACGTTTTAAGAATAAAAACTTAAAAGCTTATAACTTTGTTTGATTTTAACGTAGAGATTCAAATTTTGGTGTATAGTTTTCTTTTTATGACATAAACCTTCGCACCCAATATGGGTGCCCCAACTTTGTTATTTCCAGAGATATAAAAAAATTCCGAAAGGAAACGCAAAATTTTCCGGGAAAAACTAGTCAGATTTTCCTGGCTAACGAACTTGTCTAAGCCACTTGTGAAAGGAAGGTACCCACCAAATTTTATCAAAATCGGCGCATTATTTTTTGAGTTAGCGGCGTGACATATATATATATATATATATATATATATATATATATATATATATATATATATATATATATATATATATATATATATATACATATATATATATATATATATATATATATATATATATATATATATATATATATATATATATATATATATATATATATATATATATATATATATATTTACATATATATATATATATATATATATATATATATATATATATATATATATAAGCCTATAAAGTCTGAAAACGACCTCGGATTTGGGTTCCAGGGGTCCCAAATAGCGCTCATTTGAAGAAATTTTTTGAAAATTCAAAAGTCGCGATGTCCTCATTAGTGTATTTTTTTAAAGAAAATTCACTAAAAAGCAGAATTTAAAACGAAATTTTTTCATAAATATGTAAAATTTGTCCAACTTTGATGAGCAGTAGTATAGGAACGACTGGCCAAAAACTATGCGTCTAATCTCATTTAATGCAGAATTTAATGCCCTACAACTTTTAATAGGACCATATTTTCGATATCGTCAGTTTTTACGAGATATAACCGTAAAACCGTAGAAATACCCATTTTGGGGGTACATTTTTACTCCCTCTCACCACTTAAACACAATTTCTCCGGAGGGACCTAGGATAGTCATACTGAGCAATAAACGAAGCGATTAAAACAATAAAACCTTTTAGTGCAATTATTTCCGATTTGGATGTTAAACCTACTGGCCTATAGGAAATGTTTTTCAAGTTAACGCAAGTTGGAGGCTTTGAAATCCATTTTCAAGGTTCATTCAAATATTTATATATATATATATATATATATATATATATATATATATATATATATATATATATATATATATATATATATATTTATATTCAGAAAGGTTGTGTAAAAAAGCTATGGAGAACATACAAAGACACTAACAGAGTTACTTTTGGATATAATATAAAATATTTATTACTGGACATATCAAGTGGATCAGTTAGTTTTTTCCCAAAATTTAATACATGATTTTCAAACGAAAAAAGTTATTGAGCTGCGGTTAGAACAAAATTGTAGCAGATTTTTTCAGTAAGAATTTTTTTTTTCGGCGACCTTCAATTTTAGCCGAAACTGTATTATACAGGGTGTAAACTAAGACTCTGCAAAAATGTAGAAATTTCAATCGATCCGAGACTTTTTGTGGGTGAATTGTATCATTTGTTTTATGCACCTGTTGAATCCAGTAGACAATAAAAAAAAAACAAATTTGTCAGATCTTTTATACTTCTCATATTTTTTAATATACGCGTGTTTTCCTTAATTTTGGAGATTTTTTATCTATTGGTTAGTAATCTTTAAACGGCGAAACAAATTAACAATTTTTTACCATGGTTACATACGCTACAATTCCATGACGTCCGTCTGCGATTATGTGCATATGCGGTGAACATTTTTTTAAATGTTTGCTAACGTTGCTATGCCACACAAACTTAATAACAGTTCATTTAGCTTATTGTATTTTGTTGTCGTTTGGTATAATTTTCCGAGTTTAAAAATGGCAAGATTAAGCGAGAACGAAATGAATAATCGTATTCTCCTTTTAAACGAGGGGAGAGTGGCACTTGATATATCCAGCAGTTTAATTAAAAAGTAGCCATAACTGGCATCAGACCCGTATTAAGGCACCATCTCAAAAGGTCCAAGGAAGAAGCTTGATAAATATTAGGAAAATGATAGCAGTTTAGTGAGTCGCATCGACAATAAACTCGTTTGAGCGAGTTAGGGGAAACACATCATAACAACCATTCTCCAAATGAAACATGTGTTTGATACTTGGTGCCAGTTTGGACTTGCGCTTGCCAAGAATATGGAGGAAGCTGTCAGGGTGGTGTTCACATCTAATACCAGTCGAGATAACTATTCGCAGGTAAAATCGTTCTGACCAATCAATGTCATGTCTTTATATTATTGTCTTTTGTACTCAAGGTTTCAGAAAAACTGCTTAAGAGACACATCAGAACTGGAACATTAACGGATAACTTGTTATATCGAGACCAGTATGCTTTCAAAGCAATTTTATGAATAGAAAAGGCACTCGGTTATTGTGTCCTTAAGGTGGAAAGTACTTGGGAGTACAAAGAGATCCTTGTAAAAGCGTTTCTGAACATTATATACGCCTTTGAGAACACATTCAGTTAAGCATCAGAGCCAGAAGAAACCCCGGTTTTAAAAACGCTGTTTAGAGAAAGCTTGTGCTACTCAGTACTTTTATTGTCGACTCACATTTTTAATACACTAAGTATATGCTATACCAACTGTTTGCATTTTTTTTAAATGCTACTATTTTTTTATTGGAGATATGCAAACTATATTGAGTTAAATATCGTGATAGAGAATTAATGATAATTAATGAAAATTCGCTACGTACAATTTTTTTAAATTATTTTATGGTCGAAAAAGTTAACTGCAAATTCACTTTCTAAAAAATGGTCTCGAGAACCCTTGTGATACGCGGTTCAAATGGTCAGCAAACAAACTTTTTTCTATTTTAGCTTTCCTGGATATCGTGGTTTCAGCTCTCATTGTTTTGTGTTACTTTTTCCACTAAGCAGTCCGAATATCCGTTATATTTAGCCATGTTTTTAATGTACTCTAATTCTCTATTATATCTACTTTTACTTAAGAGAAATTTTATGAATTTATTTATTAAGAAATTTAAACTCGCCGTTTTTTGTGTCAACGTATTAAGCGAGTCATATGAAATACAACTTAGAGTGGTAGTTTTCTTTCTGTGGTCATCGAATTTAAGAAAGTCGTTATTTTCAATAACTAGTGCATTCAGAAAATAATAATAATAATACAACTTTATTCATAAAATCTCAAACGAGCAAGGAACACGTCAAAACATAATATGTAGCAACTCGTTACACAGAGCATTATATATAAAGATTGTAAATCTACAATTAGGGACTGAATAAAAAAGGCTCCAAACCTACAGTTAAGGAGTCATTATCTGAAATACAAAAAAAACATATAAAAACAAACTCATGAAAGGGCATAAAATGCAGAACACTGCGCAAACAAAACAACAATTAACCTACACAACATACGCTTTTACGGATGCACACTTCAATGGACAAATACACCATCAAATGTTTATATTAAAAAGTCTATACAATGTATTAAAATGAGACAAAAGACATACAAATAAGCATCACCCAATATTAAAATATTTATTTATTGAATAAAATGGGTGGTCTAAAAAATATTTATTCAGCTCTCTCTTAAATTGTAGAAGCCCAGTGATGTTTTTTATGCACACAGGTAAATGGTTGTATGCTCTTATTGCCATATATTTTGTTCCTTTCTGGAAAAGTGAGGTAGAGTGTTGATGTACAGCAACAATACCTGTATTTCTAGTTGGATAATTGTTTCCCAACATATTAAAATACTTTGGATTTTCTCTCACAAAGAGTGACAAACTAAAAAGATAGAATGAGTAAAACGTTATTAGCCGAAGGCAAACAAATAGAAGAGCACAGTGTTCATCATATTTTGCGCCACTTAATACTCTTACAATACGTTTCTGAATAATGAATAGTCTGTGGGTATATGCTGATGCTCCCCAGACTATAAGTCCATACCTGAGTCTGCTACCTACGTGTGCGTGATAAAACAAACGAAGTGTACCATCTCCCACTGTATATTTTTAATTAGACAAAGCAAAGAAGGCACTATTCAGTCTGGCCGCCACATAATCAGTATGAGGTCCCCAGGTTAGAAATTTATCTACTATAACCCCTAAAAATTTGAAATTATGATTATTTACTGCATTCTTATTATTACACAAACTGTAATCACTGCTTTGTCTGGCGTGGATATTCTCTAATATTATGTTAACAGTTTTTTCAAGATTTAAAATTTGTCTATTTTCCCTACACCAATCAGACATTCCTCTCACAACCTTGGCACACGAGATCTCTAGTTCTGGAGAAGTACTAGCCGCAACAGTGAACGAAGTGTCATCGGCAAATTGGCATATAGTAGTACTCTGATTCTCAACAAAGTATTGCTGCAGATTGTTTGTATATAAGAGAAAAATAATTGGGGACAGGGCACCTCCCTGTGGGACTCCTTTCAAATTATTACTATATGTCGACATTATCTACACATTCGCAGTATCGTCACACTCCCCAGTCAGCTGTACATATTGTTTTTTATTTGAGAGGTAGCTGGCAAACCATTCCAACGCAATACCGCATATACCGTATTGTTCCAATGTCCGCAAAACCTGCTCATGATCTACTAGGTCAAAAGCCTTTGATAAATCAAAGTATAAGCCGGCAACATTCAGCCCCTTGTCGATGTTTTTCACGATTTTGTTGACAGTCTCATACAAGGCTGTTATTGTTGATTTTTTCTTACAAAACCCACGATGGGATGGTGAAAGTAACTGAAACCTATTGGGAAGTTCACTGTTAAATCCCAATTCATAAGTGAATTTTATTAAATCAAATTGACAGTGGAGTATATTAAACCATCGTCAGGTCTCTAAAAAGATGTATTGTGGTGATTTGGGTTCTCCAAGTGTACTTATCAGTGCTCGTCACACGTTCCTATCTTCACTTAATGAGTAGGTCATTTTCAACTGATTGTGAAATGTTATAAATCGAGTGAAATGTCCAATTGCTTTGCGAAGAGAAAAGGTATGCAACCAGTACGAGACAATAAATGATCAGAGGCATGTGGCGAAGTGTTTGCTAATGGTAGTAAAAATAGAGTGGATCTTCACAAAGAAAGGACGATCATAGGTATTAATGGATATGAAATTTAAACTAAAATAAGGCATGTATTGCATTTTGAAGGATAAGATGATGGTTGCCGTTCGCACATTTTTAAAGACATAGGTATGTGTTTGATTTAACTAACGTGTGTTTTGCTAAATTTTACTATTGATCAGAAATCTACCTCTTATTTGTGATTAAATTGTTATAAGTTACCTGTATGTACTGACTTTAACAACGCTACAAAACTATGACATAACCCATAATAGGCCTGGCATGAAAAAAAACATAAGTCAGCACAGGTAAGTAACAAATCGCCAGTTTATGTGTTTATAGTAAAGCATTGAACTCACGACATGATGCGTTAAAGAAAAAGTCTGTGGTAAAAATATTTTAACACAAAAATTGAGTTAGCTGTTTGCGAAACTTCAACTCAGTAATCCGTCCAGCTGAAAATACGAGCGCTTTCATAAAAACTTTTATTTCTAGTAAATGGAGGTATTATGCTTTTTCAATGGTCCAAAATGACGACAAGCGGTCCGTGATTTTCACCGAATATACTTCTGCCCAAAGTATTCAGTTCAAGTGTTTATTCTAGAGATATGTTCCTTTTTATCCATCTCAGTGAACTTATTTAGTTAAAATATATAGTTATAATACAAATTATTTATTAGCCGTTGTAAATAGTTGGAGTATATGTTTAGGTTAGTAACATTGAAAATTGCTCACCGTTTATTAACACATAGATGGAATTCTCCGAATAAAATAAAAAGTCTGCTGTTTCCCCTTTTAAAAATTTGGCTAAAAGCAAAAGAGCCAAAATACAGGATAAAAATTGTTTCCTAATCAACATGACAAGAACTTAACATTTTACGAAAAAATTGCCTAATTGTTGATAGTCAATTACTTTATACATTTGTGTGTGTGTGTGTATGTGTATGTGTATGTATAAGTTCAATATCTCCTTTATTATTCCATAATACAAAAACATTTTGGAACAAAAGTTGCCGGTGCTAACGTTAGATACAACCCAAACTTCACTTTTTTTAAATGGTACACCCTGTATATTGTTTCGTTTTTGAATTCAGACTCATCCAGTGTATAGTTCTTGCCAAAAATCTGAAAAAGTGTTCTTCTTTCAACTTCAAGCAATACGAAAGAATTCCTTACAAACAGTTTACAGAGTGAGAAAAAACGTGGGAGTCAAGTTTTCTCGTGAAAATCAAATGGAAAAGCCTGTATATTATAATCAATTTCGATACATCAACAAATGTTATTTCAATTTCAGGAAGTATTCCCTATACCTAAAACCAGTATTTACTGAGATATTGCGTGTTTTTCAACAAAAAAGGTAATTATATACACAGGAACGAATTGGTGTATTATTTTTGAAACATCTGTACAGAGTTGCCTGTGTAGACTCCTCTCTGATTAATAATTATCTGTTGGAGCATATGAAAAATTATATTACGATTTATGGTAACTACTTCTCAAAACCCAGTACTTATTCCGACCTCGTTTTAGTGAATTTCCTTAAAAAAAATTAACTAATGAGGAGATCTCGACTTTTGAATTTTGAAAAAATTTTTGTGAATTTTCTTTAAAAAAAATCACCAATGAGGAGATCCCGACTTTTAAATTAAATTATTTTTTTTTCAAATGAGCGCGAACTAGGCCCCTAGGCCCCCTAGAATCCATATCCGGGGTCAGTTTCAATTTTTATATGTATATATAATATATATATATATATATATATATATATATATATATATATATATATATATATATATATATATATATATATATATATATATATATATATATGTAGGTATCACACCGATAACTAAAAAAAGTTGGTAAAACCGTTCCACAGTTAACATAGACGTAGAGATTTGCGACATCAGAAAAGGTTGTTTTCTTCTCTACAACCGGATTCAATTTTTACAGCATCCACAGTCAAAAGAATTTTCTCGGTGAAGCCACAGAAAAAGTATCTAGTTCTGTATTTAGATCAGATTTTCAATATTTTTTAATTTATTTCATTAATTTCTATTTCGATTAGTTAATTTTCTTGTATAAAATGTTCTTTTAATAGAAAATTTTCTTATAAATGCATTTAATCAATTTTCTTCGAAGAAACGTTTGTTGCGGATGTTTGTATGAAAAATTATTCAATTTATGGAACATGTTTTGAACGAAATTGATCGAAAATAAGGTTTTAATTGATTTTCGTGCAAACAAATTATTTTATTTTCAATTTTTATTAGAGATTAGGTATATAATTTGGATTTTATGTATTCTTTTTTTTTGTGCATAATGTTATTTTAATAGCGAATTTTCTTCTAGATGAATTTAATGAATATTCTTTGAAGAAAGATTTAATAATTTTTGTATGAAAAATTATTCAATCGATGGAACCTTTTAGTGAATTTTCTTTAAAAAAAATCACTTATGAGGAGATTTCGACTTTTGAATTTTGAAAAAAATTCTTCAAATGAGCGCTATTTAGGACCCCTGGAACCCAAATCCGTGGTCGGTTTCAGACTTTATATGTTTATATATATATATATATATATATATATATATATATATATATATATATATATATATATATATATATATATATATATATATATATATATATATATATGTTTATATATTTATGTGTCACACCTATAACTAAAAAAATAATGGACCGATTTTGATAAAATTTGGTGAGTACCTTCCTTTCGCGAGTGGCTTAGATAAGTTCGTTAGCCAGGAAAATCCGCCGAGGTTTTCCTGGAAAATTTTGTGTTTTCTTTCGAAAAAAATCGAAAAAATTTATATCTCCGGAATTAACAAAGTAAGGGCAACGAAATTTGGTACACGGGTTTATATCGTTATATATAAGCTACCTACCAAAATTTAGCGCTGTCGGTTAAAGGACAAAAAAGTTACAGGCATTTAAAGAAAAATAAATTTGGGTTTTCCTCAAAACGTCAAAGTCGCGATTTTAAACGTCAAAATTGTTAATATTTAGGCAATGAACCTGAAATTAATATGATCTATGGAAGGAAAATGTCTCAAGAATAATGTTTTACAAAGCCTTAACTCTTAGTTTCAATCGTCATTGTCCTTCATTTTACTAAAATATTCCCAGAAAATTCATTTCAAATAGACCCTTTCTCTGATACTTTAGCAGTAGTGTTGGCTATAGAATTTATCGTTTAATGGTCAATATCATTTTTGTCGAATTATCGTAAAAAATCATTAAAGCGCAATATATCCGTTATTATGCAAGTTACGAAAAAAAGTTGTATACATTAATTGTAGGGTGTCTTAAGCTACATCTTAAAAAATATTTCCACAATTACAGGGTGGCCCATAAGTCGTTGGTGATTCAAATTTTTTCTTTTTTTAGTGAATTTTTTTAATCGAACACGCCCTATGTTATTGCATTTTTGTATTTTCCATCGAAATATAATACATCTTTGTAAGAAAAGAAATTCGGGATGCAGCAAGTGCGTTATGGTAGCGAATTTTCATTAAATGCTTCAAATTTTGAATCAATTTGCTATTAACCTATAAGGTTGACCAGAAAACCAGTTTTTTCGGGAACAATTTAAGTTTACTTTCGGAAATTTTTGTACATTTTCAACAATAAAGTTGTTTTGATGAAACATGGTACATTGTTTTTACTACATAGGTTATACTGGTAACTAAATTTGATGCCTGCTTTCTTTAAAAAAACACACATATTTGCTATTTAAAAATATTTTTATGAAAATTCACTGCCATAACGCACTTGCTGCGTCCAGAGGTTTTTTTTTAAATGAAATTCGTCAAAAATAAGGTTTTAATGAATTTTCGTGCAAATAAATAATTTTATTTTCAATTTTAATTACAGATTAGGTATATAATTTGAATTTTATGTATGTTTTTGGCAGAATTTTGTGCAAAAAATATTCAGCCGAATTTGATGCCTGCTTTCATTAAAAAAGATATTTGCTATGAAAAATATGTTTATGAAAATTCACTACCATCACGCACTTGCTGCTTCCAGACTTTTATTATTATATTTTATTGTTATTATTAACTCTGAAAGAAAGTATTCTTACCAATATACAAAAGCATGGAGTAAAATTATTCCTTAAATAAATATAATAACAAGAAAAGAAAATTTTTATGAAAAAATTTAACAACTATAAATTAAAGACTATTCGATTAGCGATATTAAAATAAAACTGAAATTGTGATGTGGCAAATCACGGAAAATTCTGATAAGAATCATATAACTACACAGAAACAGTGAAAACTAATTAATTCAGTGTTCGAAATGACCACCATTTTGCTCAGCGCATCAGTTTAAGCGAGTTTTAATAGAATAGTTTTTGTTTCGTAATACACTTAAAATAATATGATCAAATACAACACGGATTTTTGCCATCATATCTTCTTTTGTCGACGGTTGTGTCTGATAAACAAAATTTTTTACATAACCCCGTAAAAAAAAGTCGAGTTATGTTAGATCAGGTGAGCTAGGCGGGAGTGCATTTGACCCTCCATTCCCAATTTAACGTTCTGGAAAATGTTGTTTAAGAAAAGCGTGAATGTTAGCTGTATGATGAACTGGGGCACCGTCATGCATAAACCACATATGATCACTTATGCTAATAAGCAGTTGGTCTAATAGTGGTCCAAGGTCTTCTCTTAGAAGCTGAAGATATCGATGTTCAGTGAGCGGTTCCTCAAAGAAATTACAAACCGACAAATGAGGGACCGATGAAAAAATTTCCAATAATTCACCCCCAGACGTTAAGAAACCAACTATTTTGACTAGTCGTGTGAGTGAAGTGAGGGTTTTCAGTAGAATAGTAGTGAAAGTTATGTCTGTTGACATTTTCCGTTCTTATGAAATGTTGCTTCATCAGTGAACAACACCAAGTTGAAGAATCTTGCATCTCTTTGGATTTATTGCTGTGCCCAGTGACAAAATGATAGTCGCCTTTTATAATCATCATTGTACAGTTCTTGTAGAGTTAAATATGGTATCGGTGAAATTTGTTTTTATGTAAAATTCTTAAAACAGAGGTCTAACTGATACCAATTTCTCTTGCTTTTTTTCTTGAGCTGATAGGATCTTCTATTACTTTCAAATTTACTACCAACTCTTTCTCTCCGTTCAAAACCGGCTTGGTTCTCTCAGTCTTCCTGCATCCTGTGTTCCCCGTTTCGTCAAAACGTCGCATCAGTCTTTCAAAAGCGCTTCTGTGTGGTTGTCTTCTATTGGGATACTTTTTATGATAGATTCTTGTCGCGGATAAACAGTTTTTGGTACTTGCTCCTAACAAATAATTAATATCAATCATTTCTTGTGGAGAGAAGTTCATTTTAGCGTCTTGTTATTTTTCAAATACGAGAAAATAACTATAGTTTGTTTATGTTTGACAAGTAAGTCAATACATTCCTTATTTTGCATAGTTACGATACACTAATTCATTCCTGTGTATAAATGTATCTTTTTTCTTAAAAAAAAAACACCCAATTTCTCAGTACATATTGGTTTTAGGTATAGTAATACTTCATTATATTGAAAGAAAATTTGTTGATGTATCGAAATTGATTATAATATATAGGACACCCTATTCGAATGTCTCGAGAAAACTTGACAGTTCGCGCATAACTCTCTGTTATTATTTTTGTGGTTTTTTGGGTGATTCTGCTTCTTGTTTTAGTTTTCAGCCACAGTACCCACCCAAGCAACATTTAAAGTCAAATTGACGTAAAATCGCCCTAACAATAGGTCCGCGACCAACACGCCACAGGTCATTTTCAAGTAAAATTTAAGTGTATTTTACCAATGTGGGGAATAAACTAGAAGTAATAGGGAAGTCGATAACAGGTCCAGCAAGGCATTTCGACCAACGCGTTTTAGTTATATTTAGGGCATTTTCATTCTATATTCGGCCAATGGACCTAATTTATTGGTAAATACGTCCAACGTTATACTTGAATCTGACATCTGGGCGCAAGTGCCGTGAAATCCTTAACAACGAACTGCGCATGTGACATTATTTTGTGGGATCTGTAGTTACGCACATACCTATTAACAAACAGTAGATATTAACAACTAGGTATGTCCATCTCTGTTTACAAGTGACAACATGTTGAATGATTAAAGAAGATACTTAAAATATTTGAATCAATGATAAAGGTAATTCGCACTGTATAAAGGAAAAAACCACTGCGGTTATGTTTATATATATATATATATATATATATATATATATATATATATATATATATATATAAACATAACCGCAGTGGTTTTATATATATATATATATATATATATATATATATATATATATATATATATATATATATATATATATATCATAAAGACTTCCAATTTACTACTAAGACAGAAACGTATTGCAAGTTAATATTAGGTAATAAATTACATTAAAATAGGTATTTTAGGTACTTGGACTTCGTAGTCAGTTTTCAGTTCAATTTAAGGCACACTTCGACCTAAAAATAACCAATTGTGGAATTGAAACTCAAAATTATATTTAAAGATATTTATAGGTAAAATTGAACCAAATTGTTACCAATTTAGTGACTTGTAAGTTAATGACTTTGGAGTAATTTTAATAGTCAAAAATAGGCTAATTGGGAGCTGCATTCTCAAATTTATAGTGATTATGACAATCAAGCCAACATGTTGGTTAATTATTACTAAATTACAACTTGGTTAGGTTATTTGGACTTGAGTGCTGGTTAATGTGCCCTAATTTGTTGCTTGGGCAACCTTAGTGTTTGACTCCAGTGTTTTTCATCATCCCTGTATACTGTTTTTAAGGAATTCTTTCTGTATTGTTTGACGTTGAAACATGATGGAGTCACTAAGTGAAGATTGTAACCTGTGATGAGCACTGATAAGTACAGTTGGAGAACCCAAATCACCACAACACATTTTAAAAGACCTGATGATCGTTTCAGTAATCAAGCTAGCATCATCAGAAGATGAAACATTCTAAATACTTAAAAAACTAACATCAACTTATATACCGGATCTTAGGTAAATAGATCGAACTGAGATGGGAAACTAGTCGCAGGCAAATTCCACAGTGTATTGTATTTTATATCGCCGGACAAGGTCTTTGCACTGTCCCTACTACTTTATCTAAAAAGTGTCCATCTGTAATAGTTTTGAGAAGGTTCAACGACAGCTAAATTAACATAGATTCCTTTGGCGCCAATATCTGTATATTTATGTTATCTTTAGAACGTGCTGAAACGTGGCAATTTTATTTAACAAAGCAACCGATCAGGTGACTCGTAATTGGCGGTGGTGAAGCGTTCATACATATTTTGTTATAACTATATTTCGCAATATATACGCTTTCGAACGCGTTTAGCTGTCCTGGTTTTCTAACATTTTTTATTAATTTCGAATTATCTTTATCAGCGTGATGATTATTATTCCAAATATGTCGGGCAACGGAAGACTTATCTACAGTACCGTAACGTAATTGGGATAAGTGTTCTTTGAATCTAATTCGAATCGATCTTTTTGTCGTTATTCTTGATAACTAGTACCACTAGAAAGGGTAATTCATTATTAATTTCTAATTCGTGGGTAAATTTTATAGAATCAAATTTATTGTTTAATTTGGCAATAAAATCTTCTACTCTGCAAATGTTTGTGTTAAATACCGCGAAAACATCATCCACGTAATGACGCCACACTCTAGGAAAATAACCACTTTCACTTTCAAGATCTGTTTCAAATCTGCTCATGAAATTTCTGCAATAAATGGCGATAGTGGATTGCCCATTGCCGTGCCTTGGGTTTGTTGAAAAAATTCATTGTTGAATTCAAAAATATTTTGTTTGGTGTAAAGGTTTGTTAGAGTTAAATATTCTTTGCGGACATTTTCATTTATGTTATTCATTTTTAGCAACTGCTCTAAATACGTTAAAGTTTGCTCCGTGGAAACGCTAGGAAACAATGAGGTTACATCGAATGAAATTAAAACCTCGCCTTCAGTCAATTTAACCTCTTTAATCTTATTAATAAATTCAAATGAATTTGTTACTGAAAAACTTTTCTGTTTGACAGGTAAGCCTTTAAACTCACCTGTCAACCACTTAGCTAAATTATAAGTCGGGGAATCTATAGCCGAAACAATAGGTCTAATTGGATTTCCCGGTTCGATCTCTTTACCTAAGATCCGGTATATAAGTTGATGTTAGTTTTTTAAGTATTTAGAATGTTTCATCCTCTGATGCCGCTAACTTGGTTAGTGAAACGATCGTCAGGTCTTTTAAAATCTGTTGTGGTGATTTGGGTTCTCCAAGTGTACTTACATGATGGAGTGTTGCATGCTAACATATTAGTGAAGACACAGACCGTCAAAGGTGCCTCTGATGTTTTACAAAAGTGGACATAATTTTTAAACGGTTCTGTATAGACCCCAATAACTATAAAATTAAACAATATACAGGGTGTACTAATTAAAAAAAGTAAAGTTTGCATTAAAATCTCCCACAATCGGTAATCTTCCAGTTACAATCTCAGCTGTGGCACTCATTTGTTCCCAAAATTCATCCTTCGTCATTGTTTTCTCAATCTGACTCGATTGATATACTACCATTACAGTTGTTTTATCTTTTCTTTCGGTTTGTAGTTCAATAAGCAGTATTTTCTAGGGAATTCCTTTTCACTGTCGTAAAACTATTCGATGCTGTTGCTTCATGATGATTCCCACGCCTTATCTTGCTCCCTGGTTTACATACACTCTACTGTATATCAATGTATGCCCATCCTGTCGTGTCTTCTCTCCCTTTCCCTCCATCTGAGTCTCCCTTATTCCCAAAAAATCCATTTTTGCCTTGTTAAATTCATCAATTTGTTAACGCTCTTCTCAGATTCCAGATTCCGATTCTCCAAACTTGTTCCACCACACCTTTTTTTTCCTGTATATCAAACTCATTTCCATATCCATAGTTAAAGTTGTGATTCATGGCCACCTTTGGGGCTTTGTTAATTAGTTTTTTTGAATTTTTGGTTTTCTTCAATTTGTCATCCCCTTCCTTTGGAGATCCTCAGCTGATTATTCGTTTAGTAGACGTACACTGATCTCCCATGTTGAAGCTGTTCATATTCCGATTTGTCTTCATTGAAACCTTCTTTTGGCTCATAAACTTCATCAAAATATGCCTTTTGCCCATCTTTTCTCTGCTCCTTAAGCACTGGTATAAGTTGCCTTCTCTCTTTTAATATTTCTCTTTTGTGGTCCTCATCTAACCATATATTCGTTTTTTTCTTTAATTTATGGAGCTGCCTAACGCCCCTGTCTTATTATTTCCGGTTATTAATCTCAACTGTTTTGGCCATTTTCTGTGCACATTATATAGTCCGATTCTTTTAACTTCCTCTGGGTCTGTGTTCACGTTAGTAGCTACTCCCATATCCCGTATTAAATTTATTACCCACTTAATTGTTTCCTATTTGTTGACGTTCTTGTTGTCATCATAAATATACTTATCTATTCTGTAATCATTATTAATCGCGAAATGGAAAATGTTTACATACGCTAACATTTTTGTTTAGTAAAATTACCCACCGGTGCAAGGAGGAATCCATAGTGGTTCATCATCATAGACATGTCCAAGTGAAATTTTGCTGTGTGCGTTTAAAAGATCATATTTGCAAGAATCTTTTAAGCCATTTTTGATCAAAATCGATTTTTTTGACACTTTAGCCCGGTGTTTTATCTAATCTATTTTTCTACAATCTAACCTTGTCTAATATTAGAGGAAGATTAGGGGAGAGATAATCAATAGTCAATATTTTATTTCGCTACAATTACATTTACAAATGGTTAAGTACGTCAATTATGAAAATAAATACAAAACTTTAAAAACAAATGTAAAAGACAAACTAGAAAACACTTCAAACAAACAAGACAAAATAAAAGTTACGTTAATCTCGTTTTTGTGCCACACGGGTATCAGCCAAATATTCTACAATAGACTAGCAGCAATTATCAGTTAGGTACAGCTTAAATTTTTTTAAATTTTAATAGTTTTTGGCTTTCCTGTACATCATTCTGCAGAACTCCCTATTTTTAATCAGGTAAACATGAAGAGTAAAGTAAGACTGCATTGTTAGCCCACCTTTGGCACTATGTATATAATTCAACAACTTATATGGGCGAACCTATGTTACTGTCATTGTTTCTGCCTCTCTGAAAAGCGCACTACAAGATTGTGTTACTTTCGTACAAAAAAAGCATTCTTATTATTCTTTTTTGCACTATAAAAACTGTTACCACCTCAACTGATTGATCCCAAGTAAGAATGTTGAAACATATCAAGGAATAAATTTCCAGCTAGTAGATAGTCAGCAGGTTAGCAGTGCTTTGGTGTTAAGGAACTCTGCTAATTGAAATATCAGTAAATGGGCCTGATTAAGCCTATCACAAAGAACTTCAATGTGTTCTTTCCATGGAAGATGCTGGTCAATAGTTACCCCTAATACTCTCACGCTTGTGGCCTGAGATACTACAGTGCCACGAAATTCAAGGTCAATTTCATGTATCTGATAGATTCTAAATGCAAGTGTGGTTTTCTAATAATCTATTAGCAACCGGTTGGCCTCACACCACCTACTAAATCCATTTCAAAACGATTTATCCACCTGGCCAACCTCGTGTGCCTCCGACACTAACACGACCACTGTCGTATCCTCTGCGTACATGAACAATCCGCCACTCTTTAATATGTTTAGGCAGATCATTTATATATAAGAAAAGCATCAACGGGCCCAAAACATTTGCCTGCGGAGTGCCAAGCTTTACCTCAAAAGGTCGTGGTTGCACTCCATGCGTGAATGCTACCATTTGTCTGTTTGTGAGAAACTAGAGAATCCAGTTGCAAACAGGGCCCCGAATACCCAGACACTGACGCTTTTTTCCAAGCATTTGCGGATTTGACCTAAAAAATTAAACATAAAGGCAATTACGCATTGACCTCTGTTGAGTTCGTCGTATATGTACTGTACCATATCAACAGCAGCCATTTACGTTGATAGTACATGCCTAAAGCCGTGTTGACACTCTGATATTATATCCCGATCTTCCAACAAATTTTCAAATCGTACAGACATCAGTTTTTCCATTATTTTGGAAGATACACTTAATATTGACAATTGCCTGTAATTTAAAATATCCTGTTCATCACAGCCTTTTAGTGAATTTTTGTATAAACAATTTATTAATGAGGAAATCATTTTTCATAACTTTGTTTTGTTGATAACTCTTTACTCGTGAATCGATTCTTCAAATTTGGCGCGCCTATATATAATACAATTATGTATTTATGTTGCAAATTTAATGTTGATCCCTTGAAATCTAAAGGCCGAAACTGCCCTTGACAAACTTATATTGACTCATAACTGTTTGCTTAAATTGTTGTCACAAATCTAAGAATACAGGGTTAAATTCATCATAAAATCTTCAAAGAAGGTTCTCTATTTGCATCACGATAAAACTAACCGTTTTCGAGAAAAACGCTCTTAGCGATTTGCTGGTGAATACGAAATCACCTAATGCCATTTTCAATATTAATGTTAAAATATGTTCGGTAAATAAGATAATACTTTGTTGTGATTTTACTTGCGAAATAGTCCAGGTTAAATATATAGATGAACGATGATTTTTGAAACCCCGTAACTCCGTTATTTTTGAGTTTTCAAAAAAATGCTATAAGAACTATAGCTATTGTAACGGTATAAATTGGATAGCTAAACAACTAAGCTAGTTTGAACGTATTTGTGGCTCCTCCTCTGCTTTGCACAAAGAATTATTGGCGACGACCGTGGCTATTTCTTCTGGATATCCCTCGTATAAGGAATAGAATTGAGATCTTTCGTTAAATTATTGATATTTGTACTACCCCTGGTATATCGTGCCGGCTTACACGCTTGCGTTGCCGTTGCCGGTAGTTCGAGAAGGGTCCGCATGTTGAGAAGGATAGAACATGGCTGGGGACGTATGTGATGCGAGAGAGAGAGCGAGGGTGTGGCAGCACCTGTTTTCAAGTCGGAGATGTGAATGCGCTGAAAGTTTCGAGAGAGAGATTTGGTTGGTCATTGTGGAAGTTAACACGTGGTTCGTTCTGAGAGGCAAGTTGGATATTAATTATCCCCCTTGGTGGATTTAAATTGCGCTCAGAACACATCTACAGTCTTGTTGGTGATATCGTAAGTTGCGTAATTGATGTTGAAGGCTGTAGATACACCCGTTGAGGGGATTTAAGGACCACATTGGTGTTGTCACGTTCGTTTCCCTCTTTGGAGGGTCCTAGTGCAGGGTAATCCTTGTACCGGCTGGAAGAATCGTTGTACCGGATAGCAATCCTTGTACCGGCTGGATACTCCTGGTGTAGGGCGATTTTTGTGCTGGACAGCGAAAGCCTTGTGTTAGGCAGACATTATTGTATTGGGCAATACCTTTGGCAAATTCACATATCGTAATTTTGAGTGGAAAAGTCTCGCATGGATGAGCGAATTTTTATGTACCGAACGAAGTATATGGTTATTGAATTAAATGGAGTTTATGTGCTAGTCAAGAGCAGTGATAATTCCTGTCAGCTGTGAAATCTGGAATTTAGGAATTAGGATCTCAGTGAGAAGGTCTTCCCTTTCGTTGTCGCATTGCATTCCGTTGTTGCATTATTCCCGTGGTTGCAGTCCCGTACCCCTAAAGGCCTTGGTTGGTTTGGAAATTGGTGGTAATTAGATGGCCTAGAAGTCCAGGAATTTCAAGTAAGAATTTTCCGTTTTGTGATAACGAATAAAGTGATAAGAGACAATCTTGATAAGTTACATTTTTAAATATTCATCTGTGTTAAATTTGCTAAAATCGAACTGAGTTTATTTTATTTAAACTTCACTAAATGTGGTGCAGATTTTTATAAGACCATTATTAATATAATTGCTTTACTTTTGATAGTACCATTAGTTATCATATATTGTTAGCGTTAGTCAAGCTTATTGATTATCCTTTGGGACTTGATCTTTAATCAGGCCACTTACCGTAATTAACGTGTAATTAAGTAATATTTGGGGAAAATAAGTTGTGAGCTTTGCGTGCACGAAAAGTGGAATTTTCCATAGAACAACTATATTTGTAGGACATTCATACATACCCAGTAAAGATCTTGATTATTTGGTAGTAAGCCATTTTTGTGATATTATAGAGACTTATTATTATTTTTAGATCAGGATTTTAGAACAACTTTTAATAAATTCTTGTATGCCAAAGAAGCTTAATAAAAGCCCTTATTTTATCATATTTTAGATGTGTTTTGGTTTTGTGTTTGTGTTTTCTATTCAGGGCTGTTGATAGATTGGATCATTACCGTTATCTTTATTTGTGGGTCTATGAGACCATACCGTTCCGAACTTTAGTTTGTGTTATCGTAATTACATCTCCCTTGTAGCTTCCTGTGCTCGATTGTGGTTGGCTATAGTTGCCAGTGTAATCCAAGTATTCTTGGTTGTGTTGGATCTGGGCAAGGAAGCATATTTGTGAACATCTTATTAGAATATCCGGGAGTGGAGGTTAAACAATCAAGTGGCGCCCCTAATTAACATCTTATTTTAACCCACGCCCATCTCCACTGTATAAAAGCTGGTGGCCCTCTAACTTCCCGGTAACTTAGCTTATGCCAATGACAAATTAGATTTGTGGATAGGTTAGGAATTATTTGAGCATTTGTCATCTGGTATAAAAGGAAGCGCGGCGGCGTCATACTATATATATATATATATATATATATATATATATATATATATATATATATATATATATATATATATATATATATATATATATATATATATATATATATATATATATAAAATTTAAACTGACCCCGGATATGGGTTCTAGGGGTCCTAGTTCGCGCTCATTTCCATTTTTTTTCAAAATTCAAGTCGGGGTCTCCCCATTAGTAAATTTTTTCTACAAAAATTCACTAATACGTCAATCTGAGATTAAAAAAATTACATCCTGCACTGTAAAAACTTTACCCTTACACCTAACCCCCTTCAAGTAACTGTACAACCGCCAAATATTTAAATAGGAAATACGGGCTTGTGATACCTCATTTGAAAGACGTCTTCATTCTCTGTTCAAAAATGCTATGGTTTTAAAATTTATTGCAAGAATTAACAGCAAATAAATAGATTCATATGATTAACGAACTTGGGTACAACATACTAAAGCATTAATAATTATTCACGTTTGATTTTAGATAATGAAAGAGTAAGCAAAAACGACTTCAGTGTTATTTTTGGACGGCATTACTTATCAAAAAGACACAAGAGTTATTAACTTTCTTCAAAGTTGGCAATGTTAATTTTGTTTAAAACGCCTTAGCAACTGTCTGTATTATTGTAACAGCATGACAGTATCTGATACCAAACTGGATGTAATGCTGGAGTTTGAGGAAAACTCACACACTTCGAATCGACAAGCAGCCACACAATTGGATGTTAGCCATTCATTGATTATTGAAATATTCAAAGGAAATAAAATACATCTCTATTGATTGATATAAACTCAGTAGCTCATTAAAGATAAATTTGACAGAAGATCGCCTATTATTGAGCAAATCATGGAAATTCCAGATAACAATGTTATCCAACTAGTATATATTTCACTGCTCGTCTAAATACAATCCACACTGGATTAGAGAAAAACATACGCAATACCCTAAAATGGTTAATGTTTGGGTAGGAATAGTTAGAAACCATGTCATTGGTCCCCTTTTAATTGATGGCAATTTGAATGGAGATAATTATTTTGCACTGCTCCAAAATAAGTTGGTGCCAACTATGGAAAACCTATATCCTGATCGAGCAAACACAAAAGTTTCAGCGAATGAGATATGGATACAGCAGGATGGAGCACTAGCACATTACCAAATCAATGTACGGCAGGACCTTGATTTAATATTTCCAAATGGGTTGATAGGAAGAAGGGGATCGTTAGAATGGCCAGCATTATCACCCGATCTATGGGATCATGGAGATGTGTGAAAAGTATGGTACACAAAACTAAAGACGCCATTTAACTGACTTAGGAAGAAAAATAATGCTTGGTATTAGGTCGGTCATGACTTAGATATTGATTAACGTTAGAACATATTTTTATTTGCGACTGCCAAGACATTAAAGGCATTTTGAACATCTCATACATTAGGATTTATGCGTTTTTTTATTTATTTTTTCCTCATTGTCAAGAATGAAACGCAAATTAATAACATTTGTACTTAGCTTCATTTTTTAATGAATTTTCATTAAGAAGGGTTGAAATTGGGTTACAGGATGCCATTTTTAAATCTAAAATTGACGTGGTTCAGAATTTTTTATAGATATGCACAATAATTGAGACACAAAATAGATTTCATTTGCCTCACTATATACTTTTTATGTTTCATGTAGATAATGCCACATATATAATATAAATAATATATCTGTAAAGTTAAAAACTTTAAATTAAAAAATAAATGTGCCTATTAAATTCAAATACCAAAACTTCTGTTGGAGCGGTTACTGGTGCCAACAATAGTGTCACAGCGAACACTCTGGAATGACATTTCTAGAATACACCAGAAGTGACAGGTGTAGAATAGTGTAGAACATCTAGAACCTCTATAGACAAGTATAAATAGACGAGCGGTGCGCAGAACAAGTTAGTTCAGTATTGAATAAGGTGGTGTAGAAAAGTGATCATTGAGTATAAAGCGAGTTAACAGTAAGTGTTGGTGTATAAGAAGCGACCACAGAAGGCCATAGTGGAATATAGTTCTATGGACATTTAATAATAGAGAAGAGACATATTTTAGTTGACACTGGTGTTGGAAAATAGTTGGTAATAATAAATAGTAGTTTGAAAAGCTGTGTTTTGTTAGTAAACAAATCCAGAACCCCGTGGAACGTAACAATATTAAATTGCAATTACAAGTGGCGAAATTTTATCATTGCACTAAACAACCTGCTAAAGGCAGATGTGTTATTTCCTTTCGTTGTGGTATACCCGATGATGTAAGTTTTGTCAGAAGAATAATTTTGTTTAAACAGGAAAATCTTTTTAAGTTACCACACTGTCATTATTATAAACATAACCGTCACCTAAAAAATATTTTTTGGCGTAGATTATAGCCCGCAAAATTTTCTGATTATTAAATTTTAACTAAACAGCCATAATCTAGTAGTTTTATTTAAAACTTTTTAGAATACCCCTTACATGCTAATAACTCTGTTAAAGAAGCATCTTTTGTTGTATTCGAGGAATACCATATACGGAACTTTTTATTGTGGAACATGCCCAATATTTTGTTTTATTCATATTATACGTTTAAATCATATATTTGCCTAAGTATATTAGTTTACCTCTCAATCGAAGTTTAATGTAATGCTGTCAAATTGTTTATAATCGCATTATAGCACACCTGTGTGGTAACAAACAAGTTAATAGCCGTGATAATGACGATAAATAAATTAACAAATATGTGGCCAAAAACTTCCGTTAGCTCGTAACGCATATCTGATACGATGACTTTATAATAGGAAATGGCTTGATATATACCCATATATACAGGATTATTCACAGGGGATGGTACATTAGAAGCTTTTAACAAATCAGTCAACAAATCACTCTGTAAATTTGGTTATTTTAATAAACAAGCATGCTTTATCTATCTAAAATATTCTCGCAAATAAATGTGCTGGCCAGCGACACCATCTCTCAGCTGTCCTATTTACCTATTTCCTTTCTTGCCAATGTACTCCATTCCTTTATCAATAAGACCTTACCCCTTTCTGAATTCCTTTCTTTATCCCTACCTGCGTCACCAGGATTAATTGGTGGCACACCGATGAAAATGAAGCAAAACTGAATCCTCGAAAAAATGTCACTTTACCGGGTTAGGTGGTCGGTGGCAGTGTGCTGATGCCACCTCTGTAATTCAAGAAATTACAGTCGAAAATCACCAGCAGGGGAAACAAGTGAGACCAAGAGCGCCACCCACTGAAGATGCTGACCAGAAAAATCAGCCAGTGCTCACTAAGACGGCGCATAAAATGGACTGTGGATATAAATGAAACAATTATGCGCATTTACTACAGAGAAACGTCACTCGGGCAACAGGCGGTCGCATATTGGCAACAACTTCACACCAAATTTCTCAGAATAACTCCACACATACAGGCGACTCAACAAGGAGTAGCTGATTAGTATCGCGTCATAAATAGAAAAACCTTATTTTCCAAACGAGACTGAATACCATCAAACACGAAATTGAACCTAAAATTACTAACATAGCGGTTACAGAAAATAACGAGATGCTGCCTAATGGTAGGAATCTACAAACTGTACATACTATGCAAAAAGAATACATTGGGGGTGTGCAAGAAAATGAGCAACTTATCGACAAGTTGTTTATAGAGATACTCGAGGAACGAATGCTCTTAGTAGACCATATCACCGAGGCTGCGATCATCTAGAAAGCTGGAAATTATGTTGGAACTTTTGAGCAGAATAAATCTGCCATTTCAGCTGATTTACTGTGTCCAACTGCAGCAATTAAAACTATAGACATTAACATCTCTAATCGAAGAGCCAATCACAGAAACTCATGTCAAGGAGTGCCACTGTAGGTAAAAAGGTTGACAAGCAGGGTGGAAACACTTTGAAAAGAAATTAGCCAACTGACGCATTACACTGGGGCAGTGCAGACAAGAAAATTACAAAAACGTGTAGAAGAAAAAATAGAGCGAGTTGGACAACACATATCACAAGATCTAGTCAATCATACCGCAGAGGAATGTTTGGACATCTTCAAACTGAAATTTCTGTATAGGTACGCAGAAGGTTTGAGGAGACATGACACGACTAACAATATAAAATGCTACAACACTATGTTTGAGCACTCTGAAAGTACTTTCTACCGCCAGTTTAATTCCGCTACTAATGCAGCCACTGAGACTTTTCCAAATAGGGAACAATTAGGAGAGTCAAAGGATTATCAGTGTTTTGCAGACCCTGAAAAAGACAGGCAAGTAACTCGTTTTCCTACTCTATAAATGTAGTCTCGTCCTGCCTTGATAAACGCATATATGGGCACTGCGAACGAAATAACATTGTTGCCAGCCAGCAAAAAGGGTGTGCCAAAGGATATCTGAGATACAAAGAACAGCTAATCGTTGATTCGCTTGTGCTCAATCAAGTTTACAATTACGAAGAAATCTCTTTGCTGCCTACGTGGAGTTTTATTAAGCTCTACACAAATGCCTTATCAGTATGCTAAAGATCTGTAAGATCGAAACTTATATCCTGAGACTACTAGAATACACAACATCTACCTGGAGAACAAAAATTTAGCTGCAGGTAAAAATTTGTGAAAGCATCGACTCATGGTTGTGATCAGAGTCGGCACGATAAAGAAAAACAGCATCAGAACTCGCTTCAAAAAGTAAATATATTTGTGCTGTACACTGAGGGCCACGACGTTTAACTTTGTTGCAGCGATAAAACCTTTTTTTGCCTTCCTCAGTTAAATGTGTGTTAATGAAATAAACCATATCTTTTCTGCACACACAGTTTCTTCTGCCTCCTTAACGTTTATAAATTTACTTACGAAAAGCCAGTTCTTATTCTCTCCGCGCTTCTTTTTCGGTAACAATTCTTCCTCATGTTCACTGTCCGAACGATATGCAAGAAAATCGTTTTGCACTTGAACATTGCCACTACTTGTATCAGATAAAACTTCAATCACACTATTCAATTCCATGTCATTTGGTGTTTGAAAAAGTCTTTAAACACTCGCACCACATTAACTAATTCGTAAACGATGTATTTACGTATATCATTGTTTTCAGGCGGCAACGCGCTGGGTTACTGAACAACATGTTTTGTCATTCTTTGACTGGCCGCCGTGGTGCGCTAATCCTAAGGTTAGATGTTGAAAAGAAAATGTAGTGCTTAATATGAAAATTAGATGCTCATTTAGTGTTTTTGATGCTAAACTAGAATGCCGGGTGATGCATATATAATATATGTTGCCATTTTTTGTGGATAAGGCATTGTTCGCCGTTGTATTTATTTGATGTACGAAAGTTTAATAGTGGTGCTTAAAATGAAAATTAGATGCTCGGTTAGTATTTTTTAAGCTAAGCTAGAATGTCAGGTGATGCATATATAATATATGTTGTTTACTTCTGTTGAAATTTTAGAATTATTTTATGGATAATGCATTATTTGCCGGTTTATTGATTTGATGTACGAAAGTTTAATAGCTGTTAGTTAAATTAAATAGATGCTGCATTTTGTTGCCCATGCATATATTTGAAGCTCATTTAAAAATTCCCCTAAATAAATTAACAAATATGTGGTCAAAAACTTCCATTAGCTCGTAAAGCATATTTGATACGGTGACTTTATAATAGGAAATTGCTTGATATATACCCATATATACAGGCTGATTCACAGGGGATGGTATATTAGAAGCTTTTGACAAATCAGTCAACAAATCAATCTGCAAATTTGGTTATTTAAATAAAAAAACATGCTTCATCTATCTAAAATATTCTCGAAAATAAATGTGCCTGGTCAGTGGGTGTACTGTGTATGCTCACCCCTACTCGTAAAAGATCGAGACGATACAGAGAGCGACACCATCTCTCAGCTGTCCTATTTACATATTTCCTCTCTTACCAATGTACTCCATTCCTTTATCCATAAGACTTTACTCCTTTCTGAATTCCTTTCTTTATCCCTACCTGCGTCACCAGGATTAATTGGTGGCACACCGATGAAAATGGAGCAAAACTGAAGCCTCGAAAAAATGTCACTTTACCGGGTTAGGTGGTCGGTGGCAGTGTGCTGATGCCACCTCTGTAATTCAAGAAATTACAGTCGAAAATCACCAGCAGGGGAAACAAGTGAGACCAAGAGCGTCACCCACTGAAGATGCTGACCAGAAAAATCCGCCAGTGCTCACTAAGACGGCGCATAAAATGGACTGTGGATATAGATGAAACAATTATGCGCATTTACTACAGAGAAACGTCACTCGGGCAACAGGCGGTCGCATATTGGCAACAACTTCACACCAAATTTCTCAGAATGTCTCCACACATACAGGCGACTCAACAAGGAGTAGCTGATTAGTATCACGTCATAAATAGAAAAACCTTATTTCCCAAACGAGACTGAATACCATCAAACACTAAGTTGATCCTAAAATTGATAGCATAGCGGTTACACAAAATAACTAGATGCTGCTTAATGGTAAGAATCTGCAAAGTGTACGTATTTAGCAAAAAGAATACATTGGGGATGTGCAAGAAAATGAGCCACTTATCGATAAGTTTACAGAGATGATGCTCTCAAGGAACGAATCCTCTTAGTATACCATTTTACCGAGGCTGAGATCATCTAGAAAGCTGTAAATTATATTGGAACTTTAAACATAATAATTCTGCCATTTCAGCTGATTTACTGTGCTCAACTGCAGCAATTAAAGCTATAGACATTAACATCTCTGATCGAAGAGCCAATCACAGAAACTCATGTCAAGGAGTGCCACTGTAGGTAAAAAGGTTGACAAGCAGGGTGGAAAACACACAAGAAATTGGCCAACTGACGCATTACACTGGGGCAGTGCAGACATGAAAGTTACAAAAACGTGCAAAGGAAAAATAGAGCGAGTTCGACAACACATATCACAAGATCTAGTCAATCACACCGCAGAGGAACGTTTGGACATCTTAAAACTGAACTTTCTGTATAGATACGCAGAAAGTTTGAGGATACATGACACGACTAACAATATAAAATGCTACAACACTGTGTTTGAGCACTCTGAAAGTACTTTCTACCGCCAGTTTAATTCCGCTACTAATGCAGCCACTGAGACTTTTCCAAATAGGGAACAATTAGGAGAGTCAAAGGATTATCAGTGTTTTGCAGACCCTGAAAAAGACAGGCAAGTAACTCGTTTTCCTACTCTATAAATGTAGTCTCGTCCTGCCTTGATAAACGCATATATGGGCACTGCGAACGAAATAACATTGTTGCAAGCCAGCAAAAAGGGTGTGCCACAGGATATCTGAGATAAAAAGAACAGCTAATCATTGATTCGGTTGTGCTCAATCAAGCTTACAATTACGACGAAATCTCTTTCTCTCTCTACGTGGAGTACAAAAAAGGCGTTTTATTCAGCTCTGCACAAATGCCTTAGCAGTATGCTAAAGATCTGTGAGATCGAAATTTATATCCTGAGGCTCCTAGAATACACAATATCTACCTGGAAAACAAAAATTTTGCTGCAGATAAAAATTTGTGAAAGTATCGTATTCACCACTACACCAATTAATAATAGGAGCTATATTTCAAGGTAAATCCATTGTGGTTGTGCCTCGCATTGAGTATATTATCGAATCGCCTGAATTCTACCAGGTATGTCTTAGTATAAAAAGCAATGGCAAGGAGCAAAACTGCTGTATATGGGTAATCTTAAGCTGATGACATGTACAAAGAACCACCTGGAACCACTTCTTAAAATCCTGAAAGGGTTTTCCAGAAATATTGACATGCAATTTGGGCTTGACAAATATCGCACCTTATGTACAGTCACAGAGAAGATACAACCAGGTTTATATGAAATGCACAAGGGCCAGAAAATTACCTCAATGGATGTGGAGGAGTGTTATAAATACCTGGAAATACAGCAATCGAGGAAAACCAACCACTCTGTAATGAAGCTCTAACTGACAAATGAGTTTACGAAACGACAAAAGCAGGTACTGCAATCACATCTTAACAGCAAGAACTTGACTTAAGCGCTTAATAGATATGAATGTTCTGCACTTAGCTCTTCATTTGGAATTGTGGATTGGAGTAAAATGGACATGGAAAATCTACAACTGAAGGTGCGAACACTCCAAACAAAATGCAAAAACCATTACCTCCGTAGTAGCATACAAGATCAGGTCATCCCAACAAGAAACTACTTGGAGTATATAAGTGTATGTCATTCGGTTCAAGATGACAAATGCAGATTTAGGTGTCAGAGATTATCCAGCACGTTACCGGAAGATGTCAAGCGTTTTCTGCGACAAAATAAAAAGAGAGGCGCAACGCACAAATCTTTAGGTGTGTTGAATAAAAAGGCTTTTTCTTTCCAAACAATTTCTTTATTGCTTTTCCCGACGCGTTTCGACCTTTTTAACCGGTCATCCTCAGGGGAATCTAGAATTTACAAAAGGCTTGTCTCTTGAGTGCTCTTGTAACAGTATTGGTGATGGAGCCACAAAAAGTAAACGGAAAGTATGAAAGTCTCTCTGATTGTTCTGATAGGTTTAATATTCTTTGAAAGTTTCTTCTCAGCTGCATGGCTTGCTAATGTTTGTGCTGTTTGCTTTTGCTCCGATTATTACCTTCAGCTTAACCTAAAACTCTTCTAAGGGGTAGCTTTTTTGAGACCTTTAAAGTTTTTTTTAGGAGTTTTTAGATTTAGATTCGTTGCAAGTTTTAAATTTCAGGAGAAAATTAGCTTTTCTTACAGCTCAATTTGACTTGTATTTGTATTTTTATTGCATGTGGTGGTGTATGACTTTGTACTTGTAATCTTTGATAGATGTGTAGTTAGACAGTTTTTAACTTTTAATTTTTGACTTTTTTTCCCTCGGGGCTCGTCCGCGGCCTTGCCGCCCCGATAGCACTGCAACCTTTGGTTGATTGTGCATACCCTTAGTCTTACTCCACCCATTCCAAAATCACTGTGCCTTGAACTAGTCTGCACAGCGATTGGTAGGGTGAAGTTTTATATTTCTCTGCCTCCGGTCTAGACTGACCGTAGATCAGTTGTCCTTTGCGGTCCTTTACACTCGAACAAGATGTGCTGGGCTGATTCCTCCCCCTCGCCGCAGAGTCTGCATGCGAGTTCCCCTTCGAACCGCCCCATTTTAGGCAGGTGTTTCTTGACGGCCATGTGTCCCGTCAAGAGACCTGTTGTGTTTCTGAGCTGTCCTCTGCTAAGATTTAGCAGCTCCACAGCTCTCTTTGAACTGGGTCCGTCAATTATTGACTTCCCATGTCTGAGCCCTGGACAGTCCGCCCAGTACACCTTGTATTGGTTTCTGACCCAGAACTTAATGGCTCCCCTGGCAGTGCTCTTTGACACGCCCAGAGCCGGTTCTGGTCCCATAAATGGTTCTGCTGACCCTCCCTTCGCGAGACTGTCAGCTTCTTCATTGCCTTTGACCCCCGAGTGACCCGGTACCCAGATGAGGGTCACCTCATTCTGCCTAGCCAGGTCGCTCGTCTTGTCTCGGCACTCACTCACCAGCCAGGAATTTACCCGTGGGCTACTTAGTGCCTTAAGGGCTGCCTGGCTGTCTGTGGCTATGAGAATCTGCTTGTTGATGTAGTCCCTCCTCTTGTTCTCCCGCACACAGTGCAGGATGGCGTACATCTCGGCCTGAAACACCGTTGCATGGGCTCCGAGGGAAATACTATGACTTACCCTCGGTCCTTCCGAGTAAACACCTGCCCCCGTCCCTCGGTCCCCGCCGGATCCGTCCGTGAACCAGACGAGCGCGTCCCGTGGTATGCCCGGCGTCTCCTCCCGCCATGCCTCGCGGTCGGGGATTTCCACTGTAAAGTTGTTTTCCCTGCACATTCGCGGGCTCGCGAAGTCTGACCTCATTTCAAGCATGGGCTCCTTCACGATCTCCTAAATTTTGCAGTGGCCCCCGAAGCCTGGGTTTATCTTCAGTCTACCATTAATTTTTGACTTAGTGTTGAGGTTTAACTTTGTGTCGCCCCATTTTTATCTTGTATTCTGTATTGTACCCTTGCAGAAGTAGCCTACCGGAAAACTCAGTTTTTCTGACAAGCCTTGTGTAAATTATAGATTCCCCTGAGGATGACCGGTTAAAAATGTCGAAACGCGTCGGGAAAAGGAATAAAGAATTTGTTTGGAAAGACAAAGCTTTTTTATTCAACACACCCAAAGATGTCAACCCCAAACATTTTGACGTTTAGGACCAATATGCAACGCACAAAAATTTCATGAAGAACTGGCTTTGAAAATGAGACTTTTAGATCTTAGTAAGGCTCCCAACTATAGATACACTCCCGAAACTGCTCTAGAGAACTCCGAATACAGGTTGCAGTGAGATCAGAGTGTGCTTACAGATCAACGAGTTGCCTACAACAGGTCAGATATAATAAGAGTGGACAAGTCCTGCAAGCAAGTGACGTTAATTGATGTGCCTATTCCGAGTACCAATAATCTGGAGACAAAGTACAGCAAGAAAATCAGATACCTCGAAATAGAATAAGTGTAGTTCCCAAGAATCTCTAAAAGAACATGAAAAACTAAGCCTTGGAGAGCAATCTCTATAAAATTATGTAGAAACTAGTCATACTTGCAACTGCCTACAGCGCGCGGAGGTTTTTGAGAAATAAAGATTGGTCGTGTTGTCGTTTAGGACCCGACAAATTGGAAAGGGCTCCATCTGAGGTCAATCCCTTCGGTATTTAAAATATAAGTGAACGTTACCGTTTGAGGAAGTATGAAAGCCCCTCAGAGTAAAGTCATAATAATAATAGTAATAATAATAAATAATAATAATAATAATAATAATAATAATAATAATAATAATAATAATAATAATAATAATAATAATAATAATAATAATAATAATAATAATAATAATAATAATAATAATAATAATAATAATAATAATAATAATAATAATAATAAAAAACAATAATAGTTAAGAAGACATGAAACAAATATGGCAATTGAACAATGTATGCATAGTTCCAATTGTGATACCTTCGACAGGGCTATCAAAGAGCCTGCACAATAACTTAAAAACTCTACATCCGGGCCAAAATATATACATTAAATTACACAAACCTGTTATACTAAATACACGTCTGACGGAATTTTTTACAATAGAAATAATTGTTTGTCCAAGACCCGCAAATACATACCTTACTGAGAGAATACAGGGAGAAAATAATAATAACAGAGTTGGAAGCCACAAGCCTGACACCTTGCTTATTAACCAGAAAAACCAGAAGCTCGCGTTGTGCAGTTGCGGTGCCGCTCGATGACAATCTTCTCACAAAGATATGAGAGAAACGACGAAAGTACCAACCACTGCCAGTCGAGTTAGCGGACTTGTAGAAGCTGAAAGAAGGTCAGATCGTATCGGTTGTCATACCAATAAATCGACCTGTAACACCAGGTTGGCAGAAACGTACCACTGTTCTTTCACTAACTACTACTTATTCTGCAACTATGCAAAAATCAGCGATTGTTGGGACATCGTACACGTTAGGAAAGTCCCATCCTCGTAATAATACAAAGTTACAGTCTCCAGTTATAGTTCAGTCGACACGTATTTTCAGATAGAAAAAGATCCGAAGTTAATGAAACTTTGGGAAGTTTTTTAAAGATGGTTGGTAAACATTTTCTCAAGTTTTGGACCTCGAGGATCCTGTGCAAAAAAAGAGGGGGGGAGGACTGCAAAATTTTTGACCTTTCTCCGGTTTTTCCTTAATAACTTTTTTGCCTTACATACTACAGCATAAACATCTAAAACTTTTTTATAGAGCCTTAAATTTTATACTATTCTGACTATCAAACATGTTTGTATGTCAAATGGTTACCGAGATATGGCGCTTCGAAAAAAATTCATTTATCAAAATTCGCAAAAAAAATGCCGAAGAATGTAGAATTCCACCTTATTTCTCCTGTTATACCAAATTATTGTGAAATGTTGTTGTCATTATGATTTCTGGTTACAACCGCCAACTTTGGAAACCCCTACCTACCCCCGCTCCCCCTTCCACGCCCAACCCCAATTCAGAAAAGCTAATTTTGTTCTCTGATGAAATCCAACCATACTCACTCCATGTTGGTATTGATATTTGTTACTTTTTGGATCACCAAAATGTTTTTCTTCCCCAGTCCATACGGTGCTGACGTGGTATCACAACCACTCACTGCGTGGAGGAAAAGTATGTCCTTGGGGGGAGGGGGGGGCTTAGCAGGAACTTGCTGAGTAGAGGACACTGGGATCACTGCCTCTTCCACTTTTCTGAAGATAAGTGTTCTTTGTGGAAGTACCTAATACTGTCAACAGAATAAGTATGTCCACATCTTCAGCAGTAATGATGACGCTGTCGAATTCGCTGGCCTTCGATATGGCGGTGATGACGATCATCACGTCGGCGTCCTCATATGCCTGTTTCACTGCGATGCTAGCATCTGCCATTCGTGTCATCAACATCGAAATGAATGCGCTCTTATTGTGATCGTTTGCCAAGAACTTTTCTTGTGCAATGGTCACCTTGGTAGATGAGGAGAACACGACTTTGGTTGCTGATTGTAATGCAGAATGGCGATATTGTTCTGCGGCTTTGGTGTTTTGATATCGATCGGAAGAGTAACGAATATCAATTTCAACATGGAGTGAGTATGGTTGGATTTCAGAAGAAAATTAGCTTTTGTGAAATGGGGTTGGGTGGGGAAGGGGCGAGCGGTGGTGGGTGGGGGTTTCCGAAGTTGGCCGTTGTAACCAGAAATCATAATGACAACAACATTTTACAATAATTTGGGTATAACAGAAGAAATAAGGTGGAATTCTGCATTCTTCGGCATTTTTTAGCGAATGTTGATAATTTTTTTTTCGAAGAGCCATATCTCGGTAACAATTTGACATACAAAGATGTTTGAATAGTCAAAATAGTAGGAAATTTAACACTCTACAAAAAAAGTCTCAGATATTTTTGCCGTAATTTTGCCTTCTTTTTTCGCACAGGGTCCTCGAAGTCCAAAAGTTGAGAAAAAGTTAACCACCTCTGAAAAACATCCCAAAGTTTCATTAACTTCCGACCTTTTTCCACCTAACCCCATTTTTTTCCAACCTGTCGACTAGACTATTAGATAAAGATGAACGTGATGCAAATTTCGTGTACCACGAAAGAAGAAAAGAATAGATAATAGAAACAGCAATTATTTAATAATAAGCTATACAACAATACAACCAATACAATAGCTCAATATTAATCACTTAATATAGAATTAGAATCGTACAAACTGGGCGAAGTTCAAATAGATGGAAAACCATCCCCTGCTTTACCACTTCAGCCTATTAAACTTTCACTGGTGAATGCTCACGCAAACAGAGACAAGCCGCAACATGAAGTAAGAAAAAATACAGGAATCAATAACCAATTCGGTAATTTCCCTGTTCACTTACATAATCAGAGATCAGAGTTCTACAAGTTGTAGAGGCAACTTATTACTAGTAGCAATGATAGCGAGGCTAGCGCCGGGTAATAGGCCTGACAGCGTTTCGACAAGGAAAAACTCCTTATGTAGACTAATTAATGGCGGAACTCTTAAAAAAAGGGGAAAAATATTAGCGAAAAGTTTTTTGATCTGATCAGGAAATGCGACAAATTAGAAGAGTGAGTTTATGAAGAATGAAGTATTACTACTGTTCTTTTATTTTAATTATTCATATCAGTTTCTACCGCTGAAGATGATAGTGATATCAACCAAAATAAATCCGTTTTTTGGCCAAGATAATAGGTGAAACGCAACAATTTAAAAATTTATGTTTTTACTGTTGTAGGAACTGTAAAGAGGTAGGTTTTCTTATGATAATTCGTTATTGTAATACTATTCGTTCGCCAGGACCCATCTTAGTAAGTAAAGTAAAGGTAAATGATTAAATTTACTTTGTGTTGGATCTTGCATACATACATTTCCATCTGTGACAAAAGTTTCACGTTCTGAAGTGAAATATTCGATTTGTACCACATATGGAATATATAAAGGCGGTATATTTTACATGTCAAAGAATACGTAACAGATACGTAATTTTATGTAATATCTGTAAAGCCACAAAAACGTAGGCGTAGGTGTAGCAATGGCACTTCCACTACTTATGGTTATTACCTGTTGGGTTATTTAAGTGATTCAAAACGTTATTGATGAGCTAGAAACTTTTTAAAATTCATATCGTCGCTCTTTTTTCTATTATTTCGAATATCAAATTATTTCTACGTGAATAAGAATATACATTTGGATGTGTAAATGTGTGTACTTGGATTGAACCCCCAAATTTTTTTTTAATGGCACCTACGTTCATAAAAAATATAAACTATATCAAATTTTAACGCAACAAGTGCCTTGTGGTAGATGTCTTGATATTTTAACCCTTTCAAAAATTAGTATTTAGTTAACGTCGAAAGAATGCGAAGATAAAAATTTAGATGGCGCTAAAATTTTTCTGTGAAAGGAAAAGTGTTTGAGTACAAGGTTTTGTTCTTAAGAGGGGTGGTCGGGGACAATAAAAATATTTAATCAGAAGTAATAAGGAAATTGGGCATTTGTTATAAATTGTCGTAATTATAATTGTTTAGGTAGGTTAAATTGGTATTCTGCCCTCATAAACAGATGTGCGGCATCTACAAAAAATTCTAAATCAGGTTATTTTGCACCAAAGTCAATGTCAAAATTTTCGATTTTCAGACAACGAATTAGAAGCAAATACAGATTATATCGAAAAAATGTCGTAATTAGTGTGTTTTACAAAACCTTAAGTTTCAGCTTCAACCACCATTGTCCTTCATTTTACTAACATATTTTCGGAAAATCTATTTCAATAGACCCTCTTTCTGATGTTTCGGCGGTAGCTTCCGCTATAGAGTTTATGGTTTAATAGTCTATATTTTATAAAATTTTTGTAGAACAAAATCGTTATTAAAAAGACCCCGACTTATGAATTTTAAAAATATTTCTTCAAATGAGCGCTAACTAGAACCTCTAAAACCCATATACGGGGTCAATTTCCGTTTTTACCTGTTTACACATATACAGAGTGACGCATATTGTACTGTGATCTTTAACCCACAGAAATGTAACTATCATTTGATCTTTACCGTTGTAGCAAATTTGTCTGATATTTTTCACTATCTCGTTTATTATTTTTATTTTTTTTATTTCAACAACTCACCACGAGGGCTCACAGCCTGAATACTATCGTACCGTGGGTGTCGACAAGGAGGAAAGAGGCAACTTGTTAATTCTGGACTTGAAGGTTTGGAGGTTCGGAGGAGAAAAAAAACATGTGCCGGCAAGGAATTCCACAACTTGGAAGTCCTTGGGACAAAATAGCGGGCACAACAAGATGTTCTATGTCTGGTGACATGGACAGTAAAAGGGTGCATTCGCTCTGTTCCCCATGTTGGGGGCAGCAGGTGGAGGAACTATGGAAGAAAGCTCCTCTGAGCAGTGCCCGTGCAGATATCTATAAAAGAGAGAGAGAGAGAGAGAGAGAGAGAGAGAGAGAGAGAGGTCACCAACGACACGTCGGTGGACAAGGGACGGCAGTCTTTGGGTGAGGGTAGGGTCACCGATGAGAGGTATAGCTCTCTTCTGAATGGAGTCCAGGATAGCGAGTGTAGAAGCGACAGCGGCACTCCAGTTGTGTGAGCAGTATTCGTGGTTTGGCCTCATTTGTGGAGTATGAGGCTTCCTCAATTGAAACCCATCTTTGGTCAGGTCAGCCTTGGAACAGTTGTAATCACCCAATTGAAGTTTTGCAGTGTTAATTGTGTTTGTAAACATCACTCTGATCAGTTCCTATCATTTGTATTTGACAGAGATTTTAAGTATTGTGACTTTAAAATGGCGTTTGTTGTTAACAATCCGTCCAAATATAATCATTCAATTGCGGTCATTTAATTTTTGTGTGCTGAAGGTTTGCAACCATTGCAAATTCATACAAGCAGTGTATGGAAACGCAAGTTTTGCGTATCCAACTGTCAAGGAATGGCGTCGAAAATTTAATAGTGGAAGAGAGGAGACGAATGATAAGCCGCGACCAGGTGCATTGAGTACTGCATCAACAGACAGAAATGTGGCATGTGTAGAAGGCATGGTTAGAGAAAATCGTCGAATGTCAATCAGAGCAATTTCAGAAAATGTTGGTGTGAGTATAGGATCTGTCCATAGTATCGTACACAAACTGGGTTACAGCAAAGGCGTTAAAAGGTAATCGGTTTCAGTCGGACGAGGAAGTACAAAATGCCGTAAAAGAATTCTTCGAGCAGCAGCCACAAGAATTCTTTAAGCAGAGTATTCATCGGTTGGTGAAACAATGGGATATGTGCCTTAATAATAGTGGTAATTATTTGTAAATGTATTTGCTAATAATTTTTTTCTGAACCAAAAATGGGTTTCAATTGAACAAGCCTCGTATATAATGTATAGAGATTAGCCGATGAAAAGTATTTGCAAGCCCGGAAGAGGAAACCTAATTTCTTAGTAGCCGCTTCTGCAATTAATGTGACATGTTGGTGCCAATTGAGATTTCGATCCACAGAAATGTCAACAAGTGAAAAGGATTCATTACTTTGAATAACTTGGTTGTTCATTGTGATGGGTCTAGGGCTGGTGTATCTCTTATGAGATAGAAAGCAAGACTGAGATATGGTGGAGTTTAATTGTACAAGATTTCTGCTTCTCCCACTTTAGAGACGACTGAAAGGAGAGAAATAGGCCTGTAGTTCCTAGGAAGCACTTTGAATCCTTTCTTGGGGACGGATTGTACTCGAGCAGTTTTCCAGTTACTAGGGAATATGCCTCTATCGTAAGATGTCTGAAACAGACGAGTCAGGACAGGAGCAAATTCTGGTGCGCATTTTTTGAGAACAATTGCTGGGACCTCGTCAAGCCCAGAGGATTTTATGGTATTAAGAGAAGAGAGCATTTGTCATTTTATGCACGACATTGGAGACTGTTGGTGGTTGAACATTTGGAGGTGGGTTGAGAGTAGAATTGCCGACGAATAACGAGGCAAAAAGTTCAGCCTTGCCCAGGGCGGTAGAAACAATTTCATCCCCTGAAACAAGAGGTGGGAAAGTGCTCTTGCAGAAATTATTCCCAATAGATTTAGCAAGAGTCTAGAAGGGTTTGCTGCCGTTGAAGCTTGAGAGGACTTTGTTTTTGATGTGGTTATTAAACCAGATTAGCCTCATAAAGAATACGGACATAGCGGTTTCTTGCGTCGTTAAATGCTTGACGGTTCTCTTGACTGGGATTGTGTAGAAGCGTTTTGTGAGCTTTGACCTCTTCAAGTCTGGCCTTGTCACAGGATTTAGAGAACCAGGGCTTTTGAGTGGCTGAAGAGGTTTTCAGTGTATGTGGAATAAATAATTCCATGCCAGCTTGGATGATTTCGGTGACGTTCTGTGAGATCAGAGGGGTCAGGATGAGAGAAGCATATAAACGCCCATGGAAATGAGGAAAAGTAATCCCGCATTTCCTCCTAGTTCGCGGAGTTGTAGTGCCAAACGATACGTGGGTGTGATGACTGTGTGACCAAGGGGGGCGGTGACTGATGTCTTATAGCATTCAGGTTTTGTAGTAAGAAGAAGATCCAAGGGATTTGAGCTGTTTGTTGGGATGCGAGGAAAGTAAGTAGGTTGCTGAACCATATTGGCTAAAGAATTGTTGACTGCGAAGGCATCCGCTGCTCTCCCTTGTGGATCGGTTTTTGAAGATCCTAGCCATTCCTTATTATGAACATTAAAGTCACCAAGAATAGTAATCTCGGAGGAAGGATATTCAGAAATCAGATCTGTTGATGTTTTTTTAGAAATGTAGTCGAAGTGCTGGACAAAATTGTTGTCAGAAGGTGACCGATAAATGCAACAGATGAATTCAGTTGTAGCCCTGAAAGAGAGTTTCATCCAAAATATGTCTTTTCTTTCAGCTTCCAAACTGGGGAGTCTGGTGCAGGGTAGATTGCTACGGACGTATGCGCACACACCTCCATGCAATATAAAGGAAGTAAGGAGCTCATAGCCCTGGAAATTAAGATTATTAGTGGCTGTTTTGTCACTGATTTGGGTTTCGGTGAGGAAGAGAAGTTGGGGCCTATTAGCCCAGGGGAAATGGTGGACGGAGTTTAGGTTAGAATTTAGGCCACATATATTTGAGAAGGTTATGTTAAATATTGAAGCCGGCGCCCTCTCCACACTCCTTTTTCGGAGATCAGAATGGAGGGATATTTTATCTCCGGGATCTTTTGTACAAGGAAGAGCCATCATCATTTTTGTTTATAAGGGAAACCGACTCATACACCAGAACCGGAAACGTTCGTTGGCCCCTTGACGTAAGGGGTGGTACCTCCTCGCGCGTGAAAAAATCCTTTACTCTCACGCAAAGGAAAAGTCCACTACCACCTACCAAATTGTCATAGTGGCTGCTTTTTATTGCACCTAATGTCAACTGGGAATCACTTATAATTATGGCATTTTTTATTTCCTTTCTATATGGCACCTTACAGCTTTCTCAATGGCTAAAAATTCTGCTGTAAATATTGAGCTTTCAATGTGTAGTATAATTTTCAAGGATGCTGTTGGTTGTTCAACATAAAAGACTGCTCCAACCCCATCTTCACTTTTTGACCCGTCGGTATATATTTTTGTGTAATTGTTATATTTACTTATTAAGCGTTGAAATATTATTCTGTCAACACATGGAAATTCGGTGAACTCTGGTATGATTACATCCAGTAAAAATACCATTGCTTCATAACTTAGTTGGAATTTTTGTGGCACTACATTAACTGTGATGTGGTTTTGGAATCTCATGGTTTCATAGTACGCGTCTGCTGGTGGTGGATTTTTCCTTTTGGACCATAACTTATTTGTTAATGTCTAATAAGTTAAGGAGTGAAGGTTCTCGATTTGGTTTTCACTTCTGCTTCTTGTTTTGAGTAACTATTTTTCTGCTAGAAAATAAAATTTGGAAAGGTTTATTATTTCCTTGTTTCCGATGACGAATCAAACATTTTTGTGGAGATCATATATAAATGACCATGAAATTAGTGGAAGAAACATTGATACGATCTTATGAAATCGATTATCGATGAAAAGAAGGGACTTCTACAAAGGCACGTAAACAGTATAAAGTGTGTACGCACCATATCAAAATGAAATATAATAGAGGAACACACCCTTGCTTGATATAGTTTGACAATGCAACTAGAAAATATTAAAGGAAATTTTAATTTTCTAGTTTGTAGCAGCATGTCAAACCCAGACGTGTTGACGTTTAGAATAATATTTAGCCAAATGTTACTTGTTTTAAATTTAAATACTCACCGCTGCTGGAAGGCCACAGGTTAGCCAACCGTACAATATAAAATAAAACCATAAGATAACACCAACTTAGCTAACTTCACGTGATTAAAGAGTTGGAAATGACATTTTCAGCTTTTTATTACAGTACAGAATTTTTTGCAAATAGCGTAGGAAAATCGGAAAATAAACAGATAAATCGTCGCATGAGTTCCACAGGGTTCTAAGTACACTTTTGGGAAAATTTGAGATTTTTTATTGTGACTATGTAAAAATGAATTCTGCATGTTTTGGTGTTAAAAATATTGCTATTGGAGTAAAGATGACGCTATAATCGTTATTTCCATGTACATTGTGCTAAGTACGTACGTCTCAGAATATTTTTAAAGTTACAAGGTTCTACACTAAGTAAGTGGTGAACGTGTCGCCACCTAGTTCGGAACCAAGTACTATGTTGTCACGCCCGCTCCAAATAACACAGAGTGTTAAAAATAGAAAACGGTATACAACTAACTAACAATTTAAAAAATTGTTAGCCCTGGCCCATTTCTACCCCAATACAGGGACAAAGCAAAGTATGTAAGACTAGATGCATCTAGTCTTACAAGGTTCTAACTGCACATCCCTGTTTTTAACGAATTTTTGCAGTCTTTTAAATAGTTTTCAATGAAAATTATGTTGGATTATGATGAGTGGTCAGATTTTGCTATCTCAGGATCAGAATATCTTCCTGAAAATGATAAAAACAGAACAAATTCGGTAAAAAAAAGGTAAATTTAAGTTTGCTATCAAATTATAACCTAAAAGTTTATTTATTATTTTTAAGGCTGCTACTGCTAAGTGACTCGAGTAGTAATGAAGGAGACTCAGGGACCAGTTCAGTATCTAGTACAACTAATAATATTATGTTTGTGGAAAATAATAATTATATAGGGTGAGTACATAATATTTATTTCTTCAAATCGAAAATGATTCTACCCTGTTACAGTTTTAATTTTTAGTATTAACACACACACACACACACACACACACACACACACACACACACACACACACACATATATATATATATATATATATATATATATAATATATATATATATATATATATATATATATATATATATATATATATATATATATATATATATATATATATTGAAACTAATTAGCTTATTTATACATTTTGGGTATCGCCTAGTTGACTATTCTACATCCGAGAGTGACAGCGAAAAAATTCCAATAAAAGAAGTGCCAAAAAAAAACAGAAAAATAAAAGAAAATCATAGTTCTTGGAAGAAAAACGTAAGAAAACAAAAAGATCAGTCTGGCAAAGAATATATAAATTCAAGAGGAAACTTAATACCAGAAAAAAAAAGAGTAAATCCTACCACGGTTTATGGATTTCTATGTCGTTTTAAATGTAAAGAAAATTTTACTGAAGACAACAGACAGGAATATAGAGACTCCTTTTATACTCTAGATGAGAACGGAAAAACATACTTTCTTTTGAATCACACTGAGCAAGCACCAATAAAGCGTAAAAAGAGTACAGAGTCTACGTACCGTGCATGCTGTTTCAAGTTTTTTCTTACAAAAAGTGATGAAAAGATAAGAATATGCAAATATTTTTTTATTAACTACGCTTGAAATAAGTCAAAAACGAATATATACTGTGCATAAAAACAAAAGCCAACAAGGGACACCTAAACAAAAACACCAAAAAAATTAACAGAGAGAAAATAAGTAAGGCTGATAAAGATAGGGTTCGAAGTAATATTGAATCTTTTCCTTCGGTCACATTATTCTCGATCTACTACTTCAAGAAAATATTTGATCTCACGTCTTAATGTCCAAAAAATATATGATTTATACCAGGAATATGGTCAGAATGAGAAAGTAAGTCCGGTTAAATTTACCTATACCGACATATTTTTAATTTAGAATATAATATCGACTTTCTGAAACCAAAAAAAGATTTGTGCGATGCCTGTGAGGAGTATAGAAAGCTAAAAAGAGAAGACAATATTAGCGAAAAAAGTAAAAGTGAATATGATAAGCATATAGAATTGAAACATAATATGCGAAAGGATCGAACAATAGATAGAGAAATATAAGACCCAAAAACTGTCGTTGTGTGATTCGATCTCCAAAATGCTATCAATTTGCCAAACTGTGAAATAGGTAAACTTTTTAATAAGAAAAACTTAAACGTGTATAATCTGACTGCTGATGAATCATTGGGGAAAAATAAGATATGTGTAATATGGCCTGAAACATTGTGTGGCAGAACCGGTAATGATATTGCCAACTCCTTTAGAGAAATTCTAAAAAAAGTATGTGCCCTACACCCTATGGTGAAAGATATAATTACATGGAGAGATAGTTGCGTTTCGCAAAATCGAAATTTCATTATAACTTCTGCTGTTAGTAAGTTTTTACAGCACAATCCTAATGTTGAGGGTGTTGTCATGAAGTACTCTGTACCTGGACATTCGTGCATACAAGATGTCGATAATATTCACTCCAGAATTGAAAAGCAACTAACGCTTTCAGATGTATGGTCTCCCTTAAGTCTAGTGCGCCTTTTACTTAAGATAGACCGCAGAAAACCTATCATGCCGCGTCCACAAATTTGAATCATAAAAAAGTTGCATACACAAAGGTAAGAGAATTACGTTTTGAAAAGAATAAACCCCTTTCTGTAATTTACAAGAATGACTACAGTGATGATTTTACTTGCGTAAATATTTTATCTAAAGCATCACTGTCAATTTTTAATGAAATTAATCTAACTAATAATAATAATCAACCTGTAGTTCCAAAAGATTAGTTAAATCATATCGTGTGTGTGTGTGTGTGTTTTTCTTTAACGTCGGCCTATTTCCGCGACTATGGCCAATCACCGACGCCAGGGAGCAGTTTCACCTCACTATCCTGGAAATTTTGCCGAACCCCTGTCTTTCTGTAAGTAGGGCAGGGATCTTTAACGTGCCCAACAGCGCATGGATACGGGGCCGATGGCTTTACGCCCCCTCCGACGGGCGGAACGTGCAGACGTTCAACTTGCTCAAATATAATGCCAGAACCTCGGTTGATGTTAATGTTACAGTTTGTACTGAAAAAGTGAAAGGAGTAACCTGGGATTGAACCCAGTACCCTTCGGTTCAGAGGTACACGTTCTTACCCCTGAACCACCGAGGTTCTTAAAGCATATCGAATTTTCTTATAAATGGATGAGCGCCGAGGATAAAGCATACATGAAAGTGCTTCTAAATGAACACCGTGAAGCGCAGAGAAATTAGGCTGTTATTTAAGCAAATATGTTTGTTTTTATTCTGATAACTTGATAATATTTTTCATACGTTGTTAATAACTTCACGTACATTTCATTAAATAGTATCTATAAAAAATGCAATTTCAGTTTTATTTAAAAAGCCTTACAGGGTTACATGGTTTTAAGTACATAGGTAAGACTTTAAAAAAACCCACATTATTTTTTAATTGTTAAATATTTTGAAGTTTTACCTAGCAAATGGCTCAGAATAATAACACATTACACCGTTCCAGTTGAAAATCGTCATTATATAAATCAAACCAGTACTTACATTCAACTAAACACTTAAAATTGATTTCCTGTAAAATTATCCAAAATGTACTTATAACCCTGTGGAACTCATGCGACGAAATATTGATGAGTTACGTCGTGTATACTTACTGTATGGTGTCTATGAATCGAAGGATGTGTAAAATATGACAGAAGCATATCGCAAAAGTGAATAAAACCTATGATCTTCCTACAAAAAAAAATACAAATAACACGTCGTATAAAGAATTTCATAAAAATCGCATGTTTGTGAGGAAAGTAAATAATTACTTGACATTTTAAGCTTGTATTACATTTGGTGTAATTAGATTGGTTGAATAGTAAACATGGAACATTAATAAATGCAGTGCAGGAAAGCTTCATCAGGTACAACAAGTTTATCTAAAACAAAAGTTCTAAATTTTAAATTTACCCTCTAACAACATTAAATTTTTATACTTTGATAATGAAGACGATATTATTTTAATTAATTATTATATGTTACATGTAGAAACATTAAATAACTCAAATTTTCATTCATAATTTAAAACTATACATTAGTAGACAACCTCGATAATCACTTATTTTACAAATAACTGCTGATAAAACCAAGAAAATACGTCACTACTGGAAACATGAAAGCCACATGTCAGGCGTATGATGTGGAATGAAAAGTTATCGACGTAAAATTAGATTCAAATTTTTAACGGCATCATGATTATTGCTTAAAATTTAGAATGTGTATGTAATAAATCATCTTTATCAAATCGTGCGCGAAATTTCCATGTACATATAAATTTTTTCAATCTTTTGTTAACATAATTTACTATTTCCTTACTACGCCTAAGAGTTGCATCATTTGGGTAGATATTAGTTAATTTGAAGGACAAAATAATTTTTCAAACGATTCATTGAAGGAGTTATCAGTAATTTTTTAATGATATAATTATTTATAAAATGAAAACTGCGCGTTATAAATTAATTAGTACAAACTACGAAGTATTTTATACGTGATAAGTGAAGACGGTTATTTTAATTAAAAATGATATACTGACTCTCAAAAAAAAAATTATGGTACCCAGTAAGAGTTGATTAATTTTAATAAAATTTATAGATGTGTTTTTGTTCAAACTTAAAAAATGATAACCTTTTTAAACTAAAATATCTAACAAGTAAAAATTAAAAAAAAAGAAACCGACTTAATTAAGGATAAATCAAAAACTACTGACCAGATCTTGATTAAATTTATATGGGACATATGAGAAGCATCAGCTTTCAGGTAAAAAAAGAATAATCAAAATCGGTTCACCTAGAAATAAGTTCTGAGGCAACGCACATACAAAAATACAGTCGAATTGAGAACCTCCTCCTTGTCTTGAAGTCGGTAAAAAATAACAAAGCTATTAGTGAATTTTCGTAGAAAAAATTCACTAATAGGGAGATCCCAAATTTTGATTTTGAAAAAATTTTTGCAAATGAGCCTGAACTAGGAACCCTAGAACACACATCCGGGGTCAGTTTTAATTTTTATATGTTTATATGTTTTTAGTGAATTTTCTTAAAAAAAATTCACTAATGGGGAGATCTCGACATTCGAATGTTGAAAAAATTTCTTCAAATGAGCGCTATTTAGGACCCCCGGAACCCAAATCCGAGGTCAGTTTCAGACTTTATATGTTTATATATATATATATATATATATATATATATATATATATATATATATATATATATATATATATATATATATATTTTATTTATTTATGTGTCACACCTATAATTTAAAAAATAATGGACCGATTTTGATAAAATTTGGCACATACCTTCCTTTCGCAAGTCGCTTGGATAAGTTCGTTAGCCAGGAAAATCCGCCGAGGTTTTCCCGAAAAATTTTGTGTTTTCTTTCGAAAAAAATCGAAAAAAATTTATATCTCCAAAATTAACAAAGTAAGGGCAACCAAATTTTATACGCGGGTTTATATCATCATAGGAAAGTTACCTACCAAAATTTAGCTCTATAGGTCAAAAGACAAAAAAGTTATAGGCATTTAAACAAAAATAAATTGGGGGTTTTCACAAAACGTCAAAGTTGCGATTTAAACGTTAAAATTGGCAACATTTAGGAAAAGAACTTGAATCTAATACGGACTATGGAAATAAAATGTCTCAAGAAGAATGTTTTACAAACCCTGAAGTCTTAGTTTCAACCGTCATTGTCATAAAATGTTTCCAGAAAATTCATTTCAAATAGACCCTTTCTCTGATGCTTGGCAGTAGCCTTAGCTATAGAGTTTATCGTTAATGGTATATAATTTTTGTAGAATTTTCGTAAAAAAAAAATCAATAAAGCTCAATATATCTGTTATTATACCAGATATGAAAAAAAAATTGTATATATTAATTATAGGGTGTCTTAAACTACATCTTAAAAAATTATTTCTACAATCACAGGGTGGCCCATAAGTCGTTGGTGATACAAATTTTCTTTTCTTTTTAATCAAATACGCCTTATGTTATTGCATTTTCCATCGAAATATAATGCATGTTTGTAAGAACAAAAATTCTGGACGCAGTAAGTGCGTTATGGTAGCGAATTTTGATCAAATGCTTAATATTTGAATAGCTCAATTTGCTATTAACTTATAAGGTTGACCAAAAAACGAGTTTTTTCGGGAACACTTTAAGTTTACTTTCGGAAATTTTTTTACATTTTCAAACAATAAAGTTATTTTGATGAAACATGGCACATTGTTTTTACTATATAGATTATACTGGTAACCAAATTTGATGCCTGCTTTCTTAAAAAAACACATTATTGCTATTAAAAAATAGTTTTATGAAAATTCACTACCATAACGCACTTGCTGCGCCCCGAGATTTATATATATATATATATATATATATATATATATATATATATATATATATATATATATATATATATATATATATATATATATATATATATATATTTATTTATTGATTTATTTATTTATTTATGTATCACACCGATAACTCAAAAAATTATGGGCCGATTTTGATAAAATTTGGCATGTACCTTCCTTTTGTAAATGGCTTGGATAAGTTCGTTAGTCAGGAAAATCGGACGAGGTTTTCCGGGAAAATGTAGAGTTTTCATTCTAAATTTTTTTTCTCAAAAACTGAGAGAACTATGATAACCAAATTTTGTAGGTAGGTTTACGATACAAAAGGTAAACTACACACCAACATTCAGATTTATATCTTACAATAAAAAAAGTTATAATAAAATATTTTGTGCCAAATCATTTCTATTAAAATTCACTACCATAACGCACTTGCTGCGTCCACGGTTTTTTATTAATGGGTGCATCCGCATCGGTTCTTATTCATTCGATAACGTTTCGAAGCATGTTTTAAATTAAATTATTTATCGTATCCTGAGAAATGTCATTCTAGGCTTCTTGAATCTGGTGCCGAGGGTCAACTATGTTATTTTGTGGTTGAGGTAAATTACCCAGTCGATTGCAAATCATATTCCACGCATGTTCGATTGGTAACCGGTCCGGGGAGCGTAAGAACCTTGTAGTAACCCTTGCTGTATGAAGACATGCGTTGTTTTGTCAGAAAAGGGGTTGAATAGATATGGCAGTGCAAGAGGCTGCAGTACGTTTCGTATGTAATCATTTGCATTCAAATTTCTGATAATAAAAACTAGAAGTGACCTGTCAGCCTATGTTATAGCCAGTAGCAGCTTGTGCCTTAATGCATTGGGGGTGCGCAAGAAAAAAAGTTCGGGACGTTATGGTAGTAAATTTTTATGAAATGCTTCAAATTTGAATAACTCAAGTTTCTACGAACTTAGAAAATTAAATTTCGGTGTGTAGTAGGGTCTTACCCAGGGAAATATCTCTACCAAATTTTATCAAAATAAGTTTGTAATTTTCGGAGAAAAAATTTTTTCAAAAGAAAACTCAAGATTTGAATAACTCAATTTTATAAAAATGTATAAATTTGAATTTTAGTGTGTAGTAAGGTCTTCTACAATGGTAGACTGAAGATCAACCCAGGCTTCAGGGGCCACTGCAAAATTCAGGAGATCGTGAAGGAGCCCATGCTTGAAATGAGGTCAGACTTCGCGAGCCCGCGAATGTGCAGGGAAAACAACTTTACAGTGGAAATCCCTGATCGCGAGGCATGGCGGGAGGAGACGCCGGGCATACCACGGGACGCGCTCGTCTGGTTCACGGACGGATCTGGCGTGGAGCGTGGGACGGGGGCAGGTGTTTACTCGGAAGGACCGAGGGTAAGTCATAGTATTTCCCTCGGAGCCCATGCAACGGTGTTTCAGGCCGAGATGTACGCCATCCTGCACTGTGTGCGGGAGAACAAGAGGAGGGGCTACACCAACAAGCGGATCCTCATAGCCACAGACAGCCAGGCAGCCCTTAAGGCACTAAGTAGCCCACGGGTAAATTCCTGGCTGGTGAGTGAGTGCCGAGACGAGACGAGCGACCTGGCTGGGCAGAATGAGATGACCCTCATCTGGGTGCCGGGTCACTCGGGGGTCAAAGGCAATGAAGAAGCTGACAGTCTCGCGAAGAGAGGGTCAGCAGAACCATTTATGGGACCAGAACCGGCTCTGGGCATGTCAAAGAGCACTGCCAGGGGAGCCATTAAGTCCTGGGTCAGAAACCAACACAAGGTGTACTGGGCGGACTGTCCAGGGCTCAGACATGGGAAGTCAATAATTGACGGACTCAGTTCAAAGAGAGCTGTGGAGCTGCTAAACCTTAGCAGAGGACAGCTCAGAAACACAACAGGTCTCTTGACGGGACACATGGCCGTCAAGAAACACCTGCATAAAATGGGGCGGTTCGAAGGGGACCTCGCATGCAGACTCTGCGGCGAGGGGGAGGAATCAGCCCAGCACATCTTGTGTGAGTGTATAGCTCTGGACCGGAAAAGACAACTGATCTACGGTCACTCTAGACCGGAGACAGAGCAATATAAAACTTCACCCTACCAATCGCTGTGCAGACTAGTTCAAGGCACAGTGATTTTGGAATGGGTGGAGTAAGACTAAGGGTATGCACAATCAACCAAGGGTTGCGGTGCTATCGGGGCGGCAAGGCCGCGGACGAGCCCTGAGGGAACAAAAAAAAAGGTCTTCTACAAGGAAATATATCCACCTAATTTCATTAAAATACCTTTGTCATTTTCGGAGAAAAAGATTTTTTTTGAAACAAAACTCAACATTTTCCGTCAAAACGTTATCCGATTTTCCTGAGTAACAAACTCATCCAAGCCATTAATCAAAGAAAGGCACTTGCCGAGTTTCATCGAAATCAGTTGCTCATTTTTTGAGTTATCGGTTGGATTCGTATATATATATATATATATATATATATATATATATATATATATATATATATATATATATATATAAACATATGAAAATTGAAACTGACCCCGGATATGGGTTCTAAGGGTCCTAGTTCGCGCTCATTTGAAATTTTTTTTTTTTTTATGGGTTCTAAGGGTCCTAGTTCGCGCTCATTTGAAATTTTTTTTGTAAAGTCTCTCCATTGATACCTCTTCATTAGTGAATTTTTTAAAATAAAAAGTCACTAAAAATGAAGCGCTCGCCTATTTTTCCCCGCAGATGTATTATAAAGAAACCTACTTACTAAACTTAATAATTATTAACTACTTACCAAGTTTTCCTCTAGTTAGTTATACGTTATAGTAGTTAAAAAGTCCCTTAAAAAGCTAACCTTTAACTGTAAATTTAAAATATCCACTGAATTAATCACAGTATCACAATTCACAATTATTTTGTCCACTTATTAAGCAACCCGAAGTAGTAACCATAATAATAATAATAATAATAATTGTCTTGTTAAAACATGTAAACAACAACGAAATGATCTAATTACAAATCAATCCGACGCGAAGACGAAAATTACTACGTAGCAGGTACAACGCTCTGCCAAAAGTCCAGTACAAACTGGATGTGTGTAATTTTATAGCGCACAACAGATTGCTTATTCGGTCGTTTTCGATGAAGATAATCAAGATTCGGCGATCATTTCGCACTGAAGTATCGCATTTCGTGAAAGCGCCGAAAAATACACACCGCCGTCCGCCTGCTTTATATGAATATGGATGTATATAACGTCTGCAACGATTAACACTACACTTATTCTGATTCTGTACTAATGGCTGCTGACTCTCTGCGATCCTCGATATACGAATTTTGTTTGTTGAATATAGGAGGTAAAAAAGTAAATAAAAATTTATAAAAATATAGCATAGCAAAAATATTGTTCTTTTCCACGGCAGGCGGCTGTGCGCGTGCACGGGCGCACTTATTGAGGAGCCGTCCCTGCTTATGGCACCCCATACCATCACGCCGGGAAGGCCGTATGCTGTTCCACAGTAGATTCTAAATTTCTGGGTTCTCCACGTAATCGTCTTACTTTTCTGCGTAAGAGCAAGACGATGTCGAGGTGTCAGTGGGAGACATAAGAATCGTCTGTACGAAGGAAGCCCAAAAGCGCGTATTTTACGATATATCGTTGCCATAGATACTCTTTGTTGTAAAACTCCCAATCAAGCACTTTCAATCGACCGTGTTGTAAAAGCTCTGTCTTGTCAAGGCGCAATCCTCAAATGACAATCTTCCCGTGCTAAAGTTGCTCAAGATCATCCGAATCCATGACGACGTTTCTGGATTCCTTCGTCGGACCACCTGGACCAACACTGTTGACGCACTGCCTCCTATGCCGTAGGAAATTTGTCTGATCGAAAAACCGGCTTCCCGGAAACCAGCAATGCGCCCCCTTTCCAATTCACTTGAATATGATTGTAATTGTTCCCTAAAGGTAAAAAATGAACGACATTGACGGCTGAGGTTGAAACGTAAGGCTTTCTGAAAACTACTTCTTGCGACTTTCTCTATACAAAACCTGTATTTGTTTCAGCTTTTTTGCCTAAAAGTTGCCAATTTTGACGGTGTAAATAGTGATTACCTAGCTCATTCTATTTTATAACAACATATTATAATTTTATCTAACATAATCGTTATAAACATCTGAATAATATTATCAAAGTATTATTTCCACGTCGGTATTTGTTAACTCAAATTGCAAGGATTTTTTTCCTGTAAACTCTAGCCAGCCAAATTGTTTATTTAACTACTGACGTAAAATACTGATAGTTTAGGAAATTAATGTTAAAACAAGACTGCGTTTCAATCTGTTGAAAAAATTAAAGGATTTTCAGACCTGCTTATTACCCAATAAAGGTTTTACAAACTAGGTTATATGATTGCCGGTATCTAACAAGGAACAGTTACCTAAAGTATTGATATTAAAAATATCCGAATAGATCTTTCTTCGTCGTGTACAGAATCTTAAAACATAAACGAGCGGAGAAACCAAATATAGAAACTTCGCAGAAATAATTCAGTATTAGTTTTCTAAACGATTTTTTCTTTTTAGTGAATTTTCATTAAGAAAATTCACTAATAGAGAGGAATCTATGGTGAGACTTTCGCAAATTTTCTTCAAATGAGCACGAATTAGGGCCTCTGGAACTCATTTACATGGTCAGTAAAAATGTATATATATATATATATATATATATATATATATATATATATATATATATATATATATATATATATATATATATATATATATATCCAACCCCAACCGTTAACTCAAAAAATACTTCACTGATTTGGACCAAATTTGGGAATTACCCTTATTTTGCTAATGGCTTGGATGAGTTCGTTCATCAAATCTTAACTGCCAATTTTTCTTAATGAAAAAATAAAAAGTATTTTTTTAAAACGCAATATTTACCAAATTTTCTAAGGGATTGATACAAAAATTTAAAGCTTAAAAGAACATAGACAGACGTGGTGGTGTGCCAATTTTCAAGTCGTTTGATCAAAGGAAAATAAAGTTATTCGAAATTAATAAAAAAATAATCCTCGACATCACTTCAGATTCTCTAATCCAATGCATACAATGTTGGACAAAGACAGATGACGTTATCTGTACTTCTATGCTATTTAAATAAATTGTAGATCAAAATCTAAACAATGGAAGTCATTGAAAAAGCTAAGGCATTGTGAGATTCGACAAGGATGCCATCTCGGTGCAGGACCAGGTAGTATGTTGTCACGACAGCTCTAGTTTACACAAAATTTTATAGATAGCGCTGTGTAACTAACAATTTTGTAAATTGTCAGCCTTGGCTAATACCGACACAAAGTTTGCGTCCAAAAGTACTAAATATTAGCATGAGAATTTATACCAATAAATAAAAAATATAATGACAGTGATTCAATTTGTTTAAAAGCAATCTAGAACGATGTTTCATTATGTATAAATATGTTCACGGTATTTAAAATTAAAATCCATCTCTCTCTCTCTCTCTCTCTCTCTCTCTCTCTCTCTCTCTCTCCTAGTTTAATCTGACCGCACGTAGCTATTTGTCACACAGAAGCGTGTACGCTCGCGCTCTGCGCATCGCATAACCTGGAAATCGAGTCCCCTGGTGCTAATTGTCAATACTAGCGTTGTAAATATTCGGATGATACGGATTCATATAAAATAATGTTCGGAATGATCATCCGATTACGTTTTCACATTAAGAAGGGTATATTATATTTATATTTAGGGTGGTATGGGATGGAATCGTAGATGCCGTATAGTAATAAGAAATAATAATAATAACGTACAGGTGCTAAATATAATTTTGTTTTATTATTATTGTCCAGGGAATACCAAGGTATTTTTACAAATATATAGGATAAGTTCGTGTTAAGTTTTTTTGTAATTGATAAAATATAATGGTGACCAATAACTAAACCAAAAAGATTCTGTGGTGTTTATTATGTCACTTTTATTAATAAAAATGTATCTTATAACTGCACCAGCAGAAAACATTTTTCTTAAATTCAACTTCTCGTTTCAACAAACCACTGTGTGATCTAATTGACACAATTAAAAATAGATAAGCAGGATATAACGGAATAGAATACATCGCATTTTAGGAATATAATTAAAAGTTCGATTACCGTTATACAATATTGCGGGTACGGGGTACGTAGAGGTTAAGCAGGTTTAGATTAAGATTTGTTATTACGAATTAGGAATTAGGAATACGAACACCGAATCCGTTTTATTCTCTTGCTGCTCTTATTGGCTGGCTGACCCTGCAGTATACGTCATTCAGCTCATAGAGTTTTATATCGTACACATACACTCTGTTTACTATATACGATTCCATATTACGTATCATAAAGATTTTGTATCGTACATGTACACTATATTTACTATACAGTGTGTCCCAAATTGGAAGGGAATGTATTGCTATCTCCGTTGTTATTAGAAATAGGGAGGCGGTTAAATCAGCAATGTTTTGTAGAATTTCATGCTCGTTCCAAACATGGCTTGTAATTTGCCCTGCCTCTTTTCGTTTTCAAGTTATTTTGAGAAAACCAAAATTTGTCGATTTCTTTTCTCTTCAATATCTAAGTAGGCGTTGATCTGACATGTATAAGACTTGCACATTATCAGGGCACTTTTTACAGAGTAATCTTTTTATGCTATTCTCAACTTTCGTTTGTCATTTGTTTTTGAGATACATGAATCAACGTTTTTTTTATTATGGCAGTCATATTGGATTGTTACTCATGTGATAGCCTGCGAAAAGAGCTTTCCAATGATGTACAACATGATTGAGAAATCTTGTAATTGCACTGACGATTTTGAGCAAAACCGTTTTGAGGATAGTAGGCTATGAAATCCAATACCAAAAAACAAATGACAAAAAAAGTGTTCAAAAAGCCGAAGGCCATGGAGTCAAACAATAGGCTTCTACATTTAACTCAATTTTACGAAATGATTCACGATAAAAAAATATTGTGATTTAATTTACAATACTTAATTAGATAATAATGCTAGGTAATATTATGTGAAACAGTTTAATAACGAAACCCGGTCATAACAAATAGAAACTTAAACTCCACAAAACAACAAATTAGAAACAGAACTCAACGAATAATAAAATATAAACTTAAAAATACACTAAATAGAAAATTGTTCAATATGGCCACCGTTTTGTTGAATGCACTTTATACACCTTTTTGAAACATGCCTGCAAAGTCTGGTGACGGTGTTTTGGTTAATATGATTTATAGCTTCCATGATTCTGTTTCGTAATTCATTGATATTTTGTGGTGGGTCGAATTTATATACATCATTCTTCAGAGTACCCTAACAATAAAAATCCATGGCTGTTATATCAGGACTTCGAGCGCACCAATGAACCAGCCCTTTGTTACTAATGACACGATTATTAAAATTTTGGTACAAAAATTCTTTGCGATCCTAGCATTGTAAGCTGGACAATCGTCTTGTTGGTACCAAACATCGTCTAAATTATCATGAACTCTTCTAATTGTTGGTAAGGTATCATTTCTTAATAGATTAAAGCTATTTAAGTGCTGATTTAGATTGAAGTGTATATGATTTTAATTAAAATTATTGCAAACTACAGCTATCACCTACCAGGCTCATTTCTCCATCTTGACTCTTCTTATCGCTTCCCCGTCATGCGCCTTTTACGTAATATATCGTTTCAAGAGTAGACAATATATTAAGACAAAGTTACCAACAACGAAACACTTGTATGTCCTATTTAGAAAAATGCCAAATATCTATGTACATTTAAATAAACAATAATATTTCAAATGCAGTATTGATTTTTCAAAACTAAAATTATGATGAAAATTTGTTTATAACCAAGCAGAACTGAACCGCAAAAAATTAAAATGTTAATCGAAAATTTTTTTGTCTTTCACAAGAGCCGTTTCACCTAACCGGAGTCACACTATATACATACATATATATATATATATATATATATATATATATATATATATATATATATATATATATATATATATATATATATATATATATATATATATATATATATGTATATATATATATTTTTTGGGTTATCACACTGATAACCCAAAAAACAATGGTCCGATTTTGTTGAAAGTTGGAAAATGCCGTTCTTTTGTCAGTAGCTTGAAAAAGTTTGTTAATCAGAAAAATCGGACCGAGAAAATTTCAGGTGTTCCTTTGGAATTTTTTTATATTTCCAAAAATAACAAAACCATGGCAATCAAATTTGGTACGCAGGTTTATACTATGAAATTTAAACTATGTACAAAAATTTAGAGCGCTAGTGAAGCACAGAAAGAGTTATAAGCACTTAATTCAAAAAAATTGGGGCCAGGTCATTTTCATGAAAATTCAAACAATAAAGAAAATGTTGAATTGTTAAGAAGGCCATGAAACTTCTCAATGGAAGCGGACCTGGTATAAGCTGTAGTTTTCACAGATTTAAATAGACTTTATCGAGTATTACATTCGTAATTTCGCCAGAGAAATTTTTTATACAGACATTTATTAAAAAGGAGATAAATGTCAGATGCATTTTATATCTACATATTTGCACATTAAACTTTGCGCTCGGGAGATTATAATAATAAATCCCGATACTCTGTCTCATAAACCTGACACGATCATTAGATTTTCTTGCCTTATACGATTGCCACCGTGAATATGAATGATTTAGGTAAATGAGGTTTTACGTCCCCATTGATAGAGAGAAATGCTGAAATTGTTCGAGTAATTTGACTCGATTTCCCTGTTTTACATTTATAACGAATATGATGGCAAATCTCCTTATTCAGATTTATTCATAGTTATTTACACCTCAGTTAGTGAAAGGGTTATGTCACCCGTGCTTTCCACTTACTAAGCTTCCACTTTGCAAATTATAATTTTCCTATTAAACAAGGTTTAAGATTTAGGCTTGTATTTCTACTTAAGCTAACATATTTTTCCTCGTAATATAATGGAGCTCAAAAGCAATGTAACACTCTGCATACACAGGCTGGGCCCTTAGTGTGGGAAAGGCCCATATCTGCCTTATAAAAAATATTTTGAAAATTATTTTATTGCGAAAGTTACGTAGTGTTAGGAAGCGCACAATCTAAAAATATTTTTACAAATACATGTTCTTCCATAAGCGAATTGCATTACAAACTTATCTTTTTTAAATTGAACACCCTATACATTAATCGAGATTAATATTCTCCTTGCTTCGCACATTCTCCCAATAAGGAGTTTTATTACATTATACAGCATATTTCCAAAGATATTTCAATCACCCTGTATGATATAAGACAAATAAAATTCAACTTATAATCTCACTGAAATACTTTTTACCAGTAGTTTTTTGTCTTTCTATGTGGTTTCCTTATTCTAACTTCGCCAGCCATATACAGGGTGGCTTAGAACACCAACCGAACAGATTTTTTTTTCAAACGGGACACCTATATTTTTCATCCATATCTGATAGCATGCTTACTCCTTTATTAATTTCATTGAGCATTGTCTATACCTAATCCTACTAGTTTTTTAGGTATTTGCGTTGGCTTCAGAAAATATCCTGACACTAATTTATATTTTTTGAACTGTTTTGTCAAATTAAATGCTGGTCTTTTGAGCACTGATTCTTCATCAAGGTTACTAAAGTTTTGGAATATGAAAAAAGGGAATGAAAGAATGCAAGGTTTGTTAGAGTTAGATATACTATCATATAATAGGGTTCCAGGAGCTGGACGTGTGTTTGTTGGTTATGAGAGCTGCTCTGTCTTTGACGTGGTAGAAATTTCGAGGTGTTACAAGTGCAGCCGTCTTGGACACATGTCTAGATTCTGTAGGGCCAGTAAATGTTGTCCTAGGTTTACGGGTGATCACGAGTTATTGGATTGTGCAGAGACTGCTGTTAAATGTATTAATTGTATTGAGTCCGGCGCTGTAAGCTCTGAGTGTGACCACGCAGCATGGGATCCCAAATGCCCGGTATATTTTAGGGCCTGTAGAAGTTCAGAGCTGATCTTATGTCTTTGGCATAGCAACCATCTGTGGCTTCTTCTGCTCCTTCATCCCATTATCGGTCTCAGTCTAATGGTTTTATTTTATATTACCAAAATGCTCGCAGTGTTGTTAATAAATTGAGAGATCTCTTTATAATCTATCGGCCTTCTCATTTTTCAACTTTATCGTACTGTATGAAACGTAGTTTAGGCATGACGTTCTTGATGGAGAAATGTTCTGTGACCGCTTCACGGTTTTTAAGGAGGACAGGGAGTTTGGTGTTGTCGGCATGTCAAGGGGCGAAAGAGTACTTCTTTCAGTTGATAGACAATATGATGGTATTAAGGTTTCTTTACCAGGAGATCTGCTATCACTTATACCTACTGTTGACATTTTGTGTGTTAGGGTTATCTGTAGCCATCGTCTTCTATATATTTTTATTATCTACATTCCCCCGGCACCTCCCTGGTATGTGTATGATTCACTTTTTGACTCATTGTCTTTGTAGTTTATATTTTTTCATAATATTCTGATTATCGGTGACTTTAACATATCTGGGTATGCGGATACACTGGAAGAGGGAGGGTCGGGATCCAATAGTGTCTTGACTGCTCTTGATGAATGCGTGTCACTCCTTGAGTTATCCCAGTCGAATATGATACATAATGATTGCAATGGTATTCTTGATTTGGTGTTTAGTGGGCAAGATTGTGAAGTTTCTAGATAAGAAGGCTTCCTCCTTATTGCGAATGGTTATCATACATCCCTAATCTATTCTCTATGACACGTTTGTTTCTTGTGTCCCAAAGTCCAATCCTAGATCTTTTAAGTACCCTCCTTGGTTTACTAGGGAGGTGGTGAAGTTGTGTAAGCTAAAAACTAAGAGTCGGTCGATATATAGACGTTCTGGGAAGTCAGCTGACTATGATGAATTTAGGAGGTTAAGGTCTGAGCCTAAGGATTTGTTGAATAGGGAATACAATAACTACCTCATGAGCTGTAAAAATTCAGTCTCTAATAACCCAAAGAAGTTCTGGTCACTTCTGAACTCCAAGAGACAACATAATTCTCTTCCCAAAACAATGGAATATAATGGTCTCAACTTGCATCAGTCTGATGAGATTGCTAATAGTTTTGCTGATTTTTTCCAGTCTACATATGTATCTCGACAGCCCAGACCTGTGGTAAATACCACCTTGAAAAACGATGATTATACTACATTGCAAATAGTGAGTTTTCTTCTTTCAAAAGTTGAGGAGGTTCTTCGGTCGTTTAAACCCATCATTTATTTTAAAGAATTGTGCAGCCGTTTTCGCTTTTCCCTTACAGGTTATGTTTAATCTATGTTTAAAAAACTGTAAAATTCTAATAGTGTGGAAGATATCGAAATCTTCTCCAGTTTATAAGGCTGGTGATAAAAGACTTATCGATAGTTATATGCAGATATCGTTATCCTGTAACTTCCTTAAATCTTTGGAAATGTTATTATACAGGCATATATTCTTCCATATAAAGAGCTTCATCACTCCTTCTCAGCACGGCTTCATGCCAGGCAGATCAGCAATTAGAAACTTAGTTTGCGCTACCCAATACATTGCGAAAGCTTTGGATAATCGTAATGAGGTCGATGTCATCTACCTTGATATATCAAAGACGTTTGACCGCATTGATTATGCTATTCTGTTACGTAAATTTGAAGCATTTGGCTTATATGAATCACTCCCAAAACTGATTGCGAATTACCTTATGGACAGGAAGCAATATGGGGTTGTGGATGGCTGCAGATCAAAATATATTTCAGCGACATCAGGGGTCCCTCAGGGGTCGATTTTGGGACCTTTGTTATTTAATCTTTTTACTAACGATCTCGTTGGTGGTTTGAGGGTTGAATTTCTCCTGTATGCCGATGACATTAAAACTTTCTGTGAGGTGAGGTCGGTAGATGTATTCGACTTCAATTAACATTAGAGGCAGTGGAGGGGTGGTACAATATAAATAATCTTTCTCTAAATATTGCTAAATGTAGTTGCCTTTCTTTTACTCTTAGGTTGGTGCCCATACAATTTGATTATTGTCTTAATAATGTGTTTCTGGCTAGGCCGGTATCTCTCCGTGATCTGGGCGTAATATTTGATAGAAAATTGCCTTTCTTATATCATATTGAGCCTGTTGTATCCAGTGCATTTAAATTAATGGGCTTTATTATTATAAATTGCCGCGAGTTTAGTAATACTGACAAATTTAAAATGCTTTTCTGTACTTTTATCCGTAGTAGACTTGAATATGCTTCAGTTGTGTGGTTTCCGGGTTACCAGAACCATATTCTCCGGTTAGAAAATATCCAAAGACGCTTTCTAAATTATCTTTACTCCCGACTCAATGGTGTATATCCCTGTGTGGGTTACCCTTCGGTGTATATGCAGCGGAACTTCTTACTACCAAGTCTAGAATCTAGAAGGGAACAATCTGCACTAATTTTTTACATGTTTTAGTAAGGGGCTCCTGTAACTGCTCTCGTATACTTGTTCAACTTAATTTTAATGTTCCGAGAATGTCTTCGAGAAATCCGTTCACCTTTTGGTTACCTACGCCGCGAACTAATCTTGTGAAATTCTCACCGCTTTGTAGATTGTGTTCTGTTGCCAACAGGCACGCGTCTTTCATTGATATCTTTGTGTCTGATCCAAGGTTGCTCAGAAGGTTCGCAGTCTCACAGTTATAGAGGACTGATTTGAATTTCTAATTATTTTTACTCTTTATTTATTATTGTAATTTTCAATTTTTTTTTGTTTTACATTTTTAGTTACATTCTGTTATCTAATTGTAAATTATGGTTTAAAATGCTTATTTTTAGTTTTAATTTTAATTTTAAACTTGTTTTTCGCTATTGCACATAAATGTTTTTTTGTTTCTGTCTTATTGTAAGGTTTACGTAGTTTTTTTTGTCGGTCATTTCTGTATTTCCTACCCAATCATTTGGCTTGTCTTGTTGGGTAGTGTAATAATAAATAAATAAATGAATAAATAAATAAATAAATAAATAAATAAATAAATAAATAAATAAATAAATAAATAAATAAATAAATAAATAAATAAATAAATAAATAAATAAATAAATAAATAAATAAATAAATAAATAAATAAATAAATAAATAAATAAATAAATAAATAAATAAATAAATAAATAAATAAATAAATAAATAAATAAATAAATAAATAAATAAATAAATAAATAAATAAATAAATAAATAAATAAATAAATAAATAAATAAATAAATAAATAAATAAATAAATATCGTTCTAAATCTGATTGTCTTTCACAGTAGTGATATAGAACCACTTTAAATGCTATATTATATAATATTTTTACACGTTTAGAGAAAAAAGCTTGTCGACACCTTGCTGGGCGTTTTGGAAAATATTGGTTTTAGAGGAAATGTATATAAATTATTGAAGAGATAGATTTTGGGAAGAAGGCGATGTATGCGAATTGAAGATCACATAAGTAACTGTAAACAAGTGGAATTTGGGGTTTCACAAATCACGAAGATTGGACCAATTTTGCTTAATATTTACGTAAGTGAGTTGTTTACACAATCGTCTCGAGGAAATGTCGTGAACTTTGCTGATGATACAATGATATTTTATAAGAAAGAAACGTTGGAGCAGTTAAGACGGAGAGCCGAAAAGGACTTTAAAGAATTTTTAAATTGGTTTAACTGTGGCGGGCTAACCATAAATTTCAATAAGCAACGTTTGTACCTTTTAGTAGTTATGGTAATGGTTTGCCTGGATTCACAAGTCTCCGTGTAGTGGATGATGATGCGAAATTGATACAGATAGATATCGCCAAGAAAAAAAAGTATCTGTGAGTAACTATAGACTGTCATTCGAGATAGGATACACATATTATAAATAATCAAGTGTGTGAGAATTCGATTTCTGAGCAGTGGATTAAAAGAATCTTAGGAGTTATTTGATCTGTTTCATCTTAGAGTTCTGTATCAGTCTCTGGTCGAAACTCGCCTCATCTGCAGAAATGTTGCCCGGGGAGGAGCTGCAAGAACACATATAAACGACTTGAAGTAGCTTCAAAATGCATTCTGAAGATAATGGGAAACACGAATTATACTTACCCGAGCGATGATCTTTATGCAGAGATGCAAATCCCAGATCTGTATCAGATCCGTAGGTATCTGGCACTATAAAAATAGGGGAAGACTGGTAAACCCATGGCTATCAGATACGTTCCATTATTGGATGTGCCAATGTAATCTAAAAGTTCAATACATCACAAGCTCGTCGTTGTCATGTTTAGGTATGCCCAAGACTTTTCAACTGTTTACAATTAAAAGTTAAATGGTTAGCTGTCTAAGGCTATTTCGCTTAACACCTGGATATTCGACTGGTTCCGTCAAAATTTCCACAAGTTTATACGTAAATAGTAGTGTGTTAATTCAAATTGACGGTAGGTGTCCTGGGTCCCATCGTAATAGAATCAAATTTGAGTCTCGGGAAGATTGCAACCACTTCAGGAATGTATCTAGCTAGTTGCGGCCGAATTTAAAAAAGTAACAAGTATCATTCATACAAAAGTAATTTGGTACAGGAACTTAATAAAGGCGATCCTGAACGTCGCGTGCAGTTCTGTAAAGAACTGAGTGATCGTGCCATAAGGAATCCAACCTTTTCTACTTAATATGTTTTTCCAATGAATGTATCAATTCATATTTATCTCCATCTGTCACTACAATAGGAACGCCAAGAAAGATTCATATTCGGGAATTTTATGTTAAGGTCATAAATTTTAACTGCCCCTATCTTTTTACACTTGATCTCATTCGAGATTGCATGGGCAGAAAGGAACAAGATAAATATTTCTTGAGAAAGAGACAGCTGTTAAACATTCTGTATGCACTTATTCTTTTCAATTCATGAGGACTACCGAAATTACTTAGTTCGTCAGTTGATTTCCGATCGCAAAGCGAGTTTGGGTGTTCACGGTCTATTCTCTATTAAATTCGATATACATGATATGGAAAAGAAACGCTTTAAAACAAAAAACTTGAAATCATCATAATGGATCTGCCGTAAGCTTGTCATTAAACCTCTATTATTTTGGTGTGTGTGTGTGTGTGTTCATATATATATATATATATATATATATATATATATATATATATATATATATATATATATATATATATATACATATATATATATATATATATATATATATATATATATATATATATATATATATATATATATATATATATATATATATATATATATTGTGTTGCGAAATTGCCCATTATAAACTATTCATACATCAGAGTGTACATAAGACAGATCGTAAATAAATTCCCTATAAATTTCACTATAAAACAAAAACAAAAGAAAACTTTTACGGAAATCTAATTTGATGACGTTAAACTCCGATTATTGGTTAAATTATGTAAATGCTCAGACCTAGGTATATTGGGGGGTTGTCTTAGCAATATTGTATAAAAACTTGACCACGAGTCAGTTTTAAGTACAATACTTACAATTTGCACGTGATGTATGTGGGCTCTTTGTAAATTGTGTACATATCCATATCGTTCGACATTTTTCTTTACACTAAAACATAAAATAAAATAAAAACATTAATATACAAGCATATTCCCTATTATTGTTAGTCAGTGTTAGTTGGATGAGCAATGACGGGTATAAAAGCCATGGTTTATTAAAATAATCATTAATGAAAATGTTGAGATTTATAACTTTAACAATTTTGGATATTATTTCAGTAAGAGGCTAAATGAGCCAAATATCTATATGCAAATAGCTTAAACTCTTAATCATGTTAGTAAAGCCAAATAATTATCCTCTAAAACAATATTTACTTTCATATAAGTTAGCATAAGGTGTAATGAAAAACACTCTGTAGGTATATATTATATAAGAAAGTGTTTTTATTTAAGCCAGGGACTAAAGTTTATCAAAGACAAAGTGTTTTATGTTGTGAGACTCTGTATCAATAATTACAGCATTCAAAAGTGTTTTCGTTTGTAAATTTAGTAATATTTATTATGTATAGAAGTAAGGTTAGTAGATAAGCTATGCGGATTCTAACTCACTCAAGAACGCACATTTTCAAAATGCACAATTTTTAAAACCACACCCTAAATGCCTCCACTTTAGGGGGCGTGGCCACGCCCATTTACCTTAATCGACCAATCAGAGGCCACTTTTAACCACAAATACGCCCATTTTCTACACATTTAGCCAATAAAATCGCTTCTCCCCTCCACTGATCACACCCATCTGCACAGTGAGCCAGAGTCCGGGGGTTACTGGCACAAGAAAGCTAAGGAACGATTTTGCCCAAACGCATCACATTTGGAGATGTGCTTCCGAGACACAAAAGCTAACGAAAGCTTTTAAACAAAACTATCGGAACTTTTGGAGATTAATTAATAAAATAATAAGTGGTTATCATCACATTGGTTGAGATGGTATGAAGTTTCATCACCCAACCTTTAATCTTAAGAAGCTTAATGATCTTTAGGGAAAACAAATGAGGGATGTATCGGAGCTTTATTAATTTAATTATATTGGATGAGATGGTATGAAGTTTCATCACCTAACCTGTATTCATGGGAAGCTTAATGAGCTCTGGTGAAAACTAATGAGTGTTGTATCGGAGCTTCATTGATTGGCTTTCATGTTGCGTCATATTAATGAAAGCTTTGGTCTTTAGCGATGGAAAGGTGTGAATCGTAATTAGAGGCGGGAATCATTGAAGAAGACTCCATTATTTAAAGTTACGTCACCTCAACCTTTAGAGCCGTCAAATGAGAGTGAGGTTGATAAGCGAGAATAATTGTATTGGTCGCGGACTCCATGTTAATTAATAAACTAATAAGTGGTTATCATTACATTGGTTGAAGACTCCATTATTTAAACTTACGTGGCCACAACCTTTAGAGACGACAAATAAGAGTGAGGTTCATTTTATCCGTCTTAATGAGTAGAAGTCAAAAATGGCGACTAACGCTTGTGCAAAAATGAGACAAAAAACCTAAAACTCTTATCGCGGAAGATCCGTGAGATGTACGAGAGAACCAACACATGCACGGTGTTAAGGAGGCCAAATCAAAGTGGAATATACAATAAAATGACCACTTCCGGTCTAAACTTTAAATCCTTATATCTTTTGAACGGAAAGTGATAGAAAGGAACCGGCTTCAAAAATATATCGTTTCGTAACAAGGTCTACAAGAAAATGAGATAAAAAACTTTAAACCCTTATCGCGGAAGATCGGTGAGATGTACGATACAACCAATACATGCACGGTGTTAAGGAGGCCAAACCAAATTGGAATATACAATAAAATGGCCACTTCCGGTCTAAACTTTAAATCGTTATATCTTTTGAACGGAAAGTGATAGAAATGAACTGACTTTAAAAATATATCGTTTCATAACAAGCTCTACAAGAAAATGAGATAAAAAACTTTAAACCCTTATCGCGGAAGATCCGTGAGATGCACGATAGAACCAATACATGCACGGTGTTAAGGAGGCCAAATCAAATTGGAATATACAATAAAATGGCCACTTCCGGTCTAAACTTTAAATCGTTATATCTTTTGAACGGAAAGTGATAGAAAGAAACCGACTTCAAAAATGTATGTTTCGTAACAAGGTCTACAAGAAACTGAGATAAAAAACTTCAAACCCTTATCGTGGAAGATCGGTGAGATGGACGATAGAACCAATACATGCACGGTGTTAAGGAGGTCAAACCAAATTGGAATATACAATAAAATGGCCACTTCCGGTCTAAAATTTAAATCGTTATATCTTTTGAACGGAAAGTGATAGAAAGGAACCGACTTCATAAATGTATGTTTCGTAACAAGGTCTACAAGAAACTGAGATAAAAACTTCAAACCCTTATCGCGGAAGATCGGCGAGATGTACGATAGAACCAATACATACACGCTGTTCAGCAAAGCAAACTCTATAAGCATATTCAATAAAAAATGTTACTTCTGGTAGACACTTCCGGTATAGCTATTCTTAGAGCTAGATACATGTGTGACACCTCAAAATAATCGTCTTGTTGAACAGAAGAAATATAATATTTAAGTAAGTCAGAACAAGCTGTGTTAACACCTAAAAACAACACACTCTCTCTTAGACTTAATGAAGTTACTTTCAGAGAAAATTTCAACCATACCATAAAGAACAGTATTAAATAGCGTATTTAAATGTTGACTACATCAAGTGATGCGTACTACAGACAAATTTTAGTACACCCTCTTAGACTTATTGAAGTTGACGGCACAGGCAGCTGTCAAGCGTACCTAACAAACCAAAGTAAATATGTCTTGAAGAACAGTCTTCAATTACCCTAAACCAACACATCTCTATCATTTCAGAGTAATCTTAGCCATGTGACCAGTTAAACTAAGTATCTTGAAGTGTAGCTTTTATGTTTATGAGATATAAAATAAGAAAACCAAAGAGTTAATTGTCTATTACAACAACAAGCAGAAGGGGATTGACTTGGTACCTACAGCTGCTACATACTTGGTAAAAATGGGTGCCACTAGCATTTCAGAGTAATTTTAATCACACAACACTCTAACTAACTGTATTGAGACGTGGCTTTATGTGTTAATGGGTGGAAATAACAAAACTAAAGAGTTGATTGTCTATTACAACTGTCAGCTAAAGAAGCATTTAGGTAGCCGGAATACCGATATCCTAAATATTTCAAGAGTAATCTTAGTCATACAACACTCTTAACTAACTGTCTTGAGATGTGGCTTTATGTGTCATTGGTTGGAAAATAAGAAAACTAAAGAGTTGATTGCCTATTACAACAGTCAGCTGAAGGAACATTTGGGTTATCGGAATACCGATATGCCAAATGTTCCAACCGAAGGAGCCCACTTAGAGACATCTCCAGGGGCTCGGAATACCGATGCCCTAGAAGTGTCGGAAGCAACATTTCAATTAACACCAACAACCGCTAAACACTTCTTGGACTTTAATATGTTTGATATTAAATTCGGTTTGCTACATAACCATTCATTTTTATGAAAAACTCAACAATTTTTATTTCTGCGTAAGCGAATTTAATCAGAAATATAGAACCAATCTTCAAGGAACCGAAGTAAAAGGATAAGAACATTAAGAACAAACATTCCGATACCGAAGTGATCCTAAACACACCATATGATGCAAATTCTGTAAATCTCTTTAACAGAAGAAAAACAGAAGTGAAACACCGTAAGACAAATAGAACCGACGTACATAACAGATGTGTCTGAGGAGAAACGTATTCAGAACCTTATTGAGTTTACTAAGTTTTAAGTATACGAACATAACAGTCTATGTACCAACCAATACCGATACCCTTAATATTTCAACCAAAGGAGCCCACTTAGACTCATCTCCAGGGAGCCGGAATACTGGCCCCCTAGAAGTGTCGGAAGCAACATCTCAACTAACACCTACAACCGCTACATACTTGGTAAAAAATGGGTGGAGCTCAGATTGTAAACGACTTGATAGGTGGTACATATGTTTGCAAAGATTTCATTCTAAATTTAGCCTGTTGGATATCCAATCTTTTCTATGAAAAGTGCAACCAACCAACTAACCAACCACCCAACCAACCAACCAACGTTGAGGGGCGTAGAGATAGCAAGCTATCTACAAGTGGACCCCTCTGAACCTATGATGTTAATAATGGATTAAGAGATTGAATTGGTACGTGTTTATATTGAAGGCTTGCAAGCTACGTACAAGTGTCTGAATATATGATGGTAATGATGGGTTAAGATATTTAATTGACATGTATTAAAGGCTTAGCGGTTTTCATTTGAGTCATCGTCATTCGAAAACTATTAGAACGAAAACCAGGTCCTTTACTCTGGTATATCTTACTCAGTAGGAACCAAATGTCTTCGAAAACAACATTCTTTGCTTTTCTGAAAGGCAAGTGAGCAGCCCCCTTGTCGAACCCCTCCGAGCTAAAGGTAAACCCCACTCTGTCTTCGGGATCGACATCATGGACTATATGACTCACAATATCTTTAATACGATCTTTGACCCACTTCTCTGGATCGTTGACATCGTCAGGTATATCTTGTAGTCTAAAGCATACGCTTCGTCTATCAAGTTTAAAATTCTTATTGGAGGTCACTGTATCTTCAAGTATTTGGAATGCCATTGTTTCGTGCTCTGACTGTGTTGGTTAAAGGACCGAAGTTTAGCCTCGTGTTTATTAAAGAACAAAGTTTAGCAGGTACTATTTGTTTTCACCTTCACTGTTGGCTACCGACTGAACCTTAGCGGACGCTCCTCGTCTTAATATTCGACAAACAACACAGACAACACAACTTATTGTTTTCACCTTCACTGTTGGTTAACGACTGAACCTTAGTGGACGCTTCACGTCTTAATATTCAACAGACAACAACGACAGTTGTCATACAGCTGTCTGACATGACAGACAGCTGTCATACAGCTGTCATACAGCTGTCATACAGCTGTCATACAGCTGTCTAACACAGCTGTCTAACACAGCTGTCTAACACAGCTGTCTAACACAGCTGTTTAACACAGCTGTCTAACACAGCTGTCTAATAGGGCAGACATATGTCTAACACATGTCTAGCAGATGTGTAACAGTCACTCTTTTGCGGAACATAAGCTGAATGTTTTTGAGTCAAACAAGAAGAAAACAATTTAAAACACATCTACGACGACCATGATGCAGCCGACATGGACTTTGAACAATTTTTAAAAATAGATGCGGCCAGGTTAGTTGATCAACCATCCAGGTCAGTCACAGCTGACGCTATAAATAAAAACGATGCTGGAAGCGAGTGACGTCACAAGAAACGGTGGTGCATGTGCCCAGGTTAGACCTCTAAGCTTTTCCAGGTTAATACCGGGTTAGCTCCATGACAAGGTGGTGGACCAGTCGGGTCAGCTAAGAGTCGGGGTGGTGGAATGGTCGGGTCAGCTGGGCGACCTGGAGCCCTAGCTGACCCGACCATTCCACCACCCCGACTCTTAGCTGACCCGACTGGTCCACCACCTTGTCATGGAGCTAACCCGGTATTAACCTGGAAAAGCTTAGAGGTCTAACCTGGGCACATGCACCACCGTTTCTTGTGACGTCACTCGCTTCCAGCATCGTTTTTATTTATAGCGTCAGCTGTGACTGACCTGGATGGTTGATCAACTAACCTGGCCGCATCTATTTTTAAAAATTGTTCAAAGTCCATGTCGGCTGCATCATGGTCGTCGTAGATGTGTTTTAAATTGTTTTCTTCTTGTTTGACTCAAAAACATTCAGCTTATGTTCCGCAAAAGAGTGACTGTTACACATCTGCTAGACATGTGTTAGACATATGTCTGCCCTATTAGACAGCTGTGTTAGACAGCTGTGTTAAACAGCTGTGTTAGACAGCTGTGTTAGACAGCTGTGTTAGACAGCTGTATGACAGCTGTATGACAGCTGTATGACAGCTGTCTGTCATGTCAGACAGCTGTATGACAACTGTCGTTGTTGTCTGTTGAATATTAAGACGTGAAGCGTCCACTAAGGTTCAGTCGTTAACCAACAGTGAAGGTGAAAACAATAAGTTGTGTTGTCTGTGTTGTTTGTCGAATATTAAGACGAGGAGCGTCCGCTAAGGTTCAGTCGGTAGCCAACAGTGAAGGTGAAAACAAATAGTACCTGCTAAACTTTGTTCTTTAATAAACACGAGGCTAAACTTCGGTCCTTTAACCAACACAGTCAGAGCACGAAACAATGGCATTCCAAATACTTGAAGATACAGTGACCTCCAATAAGAAGTTTAAACTTGATAGACGAAGCGTATGCTTTAGACTACAAGATATACCTGACGATGTCAACGATCCAGAGAAGTGGGTCAAAGATCGTATTACAGATATTGTGAGTCATATAGTCCATGATGTCGATCCCGAAGACAGAGTGGGGTTTACCTTTAGCTCGGAGGGGTTCGACAAGGGGGCTGCTCACTTGCCTTTCAGAAAAGCAAAGAATGTTGTTTTCGAAGACATTTGGTTCCTACTGAGTAAGATATACCAGAGTAAAGGACCTGGTTTTCGTTCTAATAGTTTTCGAATGACGATGACTCAAATGAAAACCGCTAAGCCTTTAATACATGTCAATTAAATATCTTAACCCATCATTACCATCATATATTCAGACACTTGTACGTAGCTTGCAAGCCTTCAATATAAACACGTACCAATTCAATCTCTTAATCCATTATTAACATCATAGGTTCAGAGGGGTCCACTTGTAGATAGCTTGCTATCTCTACGCCCCTCAACGTTGGTTGGTTGGTTGGGTGGTTGGTTAGTTGGTTGGTTGCACTTTTCATAGAAAAGATTGGATATCCAACAGGCTAAATTTAGAATGAAATCTTTGCAAACATATGTACCACCTATCAAGTCGTTTACAATCTGAGCTCCACCCATTTTTTACCAAGTATGTAGCGGTTGTAGGTGTTAGTTGAGATGTTGCTTCCGACACTTCTAGGGGGCCAGTATTCCGGCTCCCTGGAGATGAGTCTAAGTGGGCTCCTTTGGTTGAAATATTAAGGGTATCGGTATTGGTTGGTACATAGACTGTTATGTTCGTATACTTAAAACTTAGTAAACTCAATAAGGTTCTGAATACGTTTCTCCTCAGACACATCTGTTATGTACGTCGGTTCTATTTGTCTTACGGTGTTTCACTTCTGTTTTTCTTCTGTTAAAGAGATTTACAGAATTTGCATCATATGGTGTGTTTAGGATCACTTCGGTATCGGAATGTTTGTTCTTAATGTTCTTATCCTTTTACTTCGGTTCCTTGAAGATTGGTTCTATATTTCTGATTAAATTCGCTTACGCAGAAATAAAAATTGTTGAGTTTTTCATAAAAATGAATGGTTATGTAGCAAACCGAATTTAATATCAAACATATTAAAGTCCAAGAAGTGTTTAGCGGTTGTTGGTGTTAATTGAAATGTTGCTTCCGACACTTCTAGGGCATCGGTATTCCGAGCCCCTGGAGATGTCTCTAAGTGGGCTCCTTCGGTTGGAACATTTGGCATATCGGTATTCCGATAACCCAAATGTTCCTTCAGCTGACTGTTGTAATAGGCAATCAACTCTTTAGTTTTCTTATTTTCCAACCAATGACACATAAAGCCACATCTCAAGACAGTTAGTTAAGAGTGTTGTATGACTAAGATTACTCTTGAAATATTTAGGATATCGGTATTCCGGCTACCTAAATGCTTCTTTAGCTGACAGTTGTAATAGACAATCAACTCTTTAGTTTTGTTATTTCCACCCATTAACACATAAAGCCACGTCTCAATACAGTTAGTTAGAGTGTTGTGTGATTAAAATTACTCTGAAATGCTAGTGGCACCCATTTTTACCAAGTATGTAGCAGCTGTAGGTACCAAGTCAATCCCCTTCTGCTTGTTGTTGTAATAGACAATTAACTCTTTGGTTTTCTTATTTTATATCTCATAAACATAAAAGCTACACTTCAAGATACTTAGTTTAACTGGTCACATGGCTAAGATTACTCTGAAATGATAGAGATGTGTTGGTTTAGGGTAATTGAAGACTGTTCTTCAAGACATATTTACTTTGGTTTGTTAGGTACGCTTGACAGCTGCCTGTGCCGTCAACTTCAATAAGTCTAAGAGGGTGTACTAAAATTTGTCTGTAGTACGCATCACTTGATGTAGTCAACATTTAAATACGCTATTTAATACTGTTCTTTATGGTATGGTTGAAATTTTCTCTGAAAGTAACTTCATTAAGTCTAAGAGAGAGTGTGTTGTTTTTAGGTGTTAACACAGCTTGTTCTGACTTACTTAAATATTATATTTCTTCTGTTCAACAAGACGATTATTTTGAGGTGTCACACATGTATCTAGCTCTAAGAATAGCTATACCGGAAGTGTCTACCAGAAGTAACATTTTTTATTGAATATGCTTATAGAGTTTGCTTTGCTGAACAGCGTGTATGTATTGGTTCTATCGTACATCTCGCCGATCTTCCGCGATAAGGGTTTGAAGTTTTTATCTCAGTTTCTTGTAGACCTTGTTACGAAACATACATTTATGAAGTCGGTTCCTTTCTATCACTTTCCGTTCAAAAGATATAACGATTTAAATTTTAGACCGGAAGTGGCCATTTTATTGTATATTCCAATTTGGTTTGACCTCCTTAACACCGTGCATGTATTGGTTCTATCGTCCATCTCACCGATCTTCCACGATAAGGGTTTGAAGTTTTTTATCTCAGTTTCTTGTAGACCTTGTTACGAAACATACATTTTTGAAGTCGGTTTCTTTCTATCACTTTCCGTTCAAAAGATATAACGATTTAAAGTTTAGACCGGAAGTGGCCATTTTATTGTATATTCCAATTTGATTTGGCCTCCTTAACACCGTGCATGTATTGGTTCTATCGTGCATCTCACGGATCTTCCGCGATAAGGGTTTAAAGTTTTTTATCTCATTTTCTTGTAGAGCTTGTTATGAAACGATATATTTTTAAAGTCAGTTCATTTCTATCACTTTCCGTTCAAAAGATATAACGATTTAAAGTTTAGACCGGAAGTGGCCATTTTATTGTATATTCCAATTTGGTTTGGCCTCCTTAACACCGTGCATGTATTGGTTGTATCGTACATCTCACCGATCTTCCGCGATAAGGGTTTAAAGTTTTTTATCTCATTTTCTTGTAGACCTTGTTACGAAACGATATATTTTTGAAGCCGGTTCCTTTCTATCACTTTCCGTTCAAAAGATATAAGGATTTAAAGTTTAGACCGGAAGTGGTCATTTTATTGTATATTCCACTTTGATTTGGCCTCCTTAACACCGTGCATGTGTTGGTTCTCTCGTACATCTCACGGATCTTCCGCGATAAGAGTTTTAGGTTTTTTGTCTAATTTTTGCACAAGCGTTAGTCGCCATTTTTGACTTCTACTCATTAAGACGGATAAAATGAACCTCACTCTTATTTGTCGTCTCTAAAGGTTGTGGCCACGTAAGTTTAAATAATGGAGTCTTCAACCAATGTAATGATAACCACTTATTAGTTTATTAATTAACATGGAGTCCGCGACCAATACAATTATTCTCGCTTATCAACCTCACTCTCATTTGACGGCTCTAAAGGTTGAGGTGACGTAACTTTAAATAATGGAGTCTTCTTCAATGATTCCCGCCTCTAATTACGATTCACACCTTTCCATCGCTAAAGACCAAAGCTTTCATTAATATGACGCAACATGAAAGCCAATCAATGAAGCTCCGATACAACACTCATTAGTTTTCACCAGAGCTCATTAAGCTTCCCATGAATACAGGTTAGGTGATGAAACTTCATACCATCTCAT